>VZUI01048593.1:0-21848 GCA_013401135.1 Cettia cetti | reverse complement strand
CACACACATCCAGGTTTGCCCCATCCCAGCTGCAGAATCCAGCACTTCCCCTTGTTAAACTTCATACTGTTAGTGGCCTGCCCCTCTGATTGATAAAGGTCAGCCTGCAAGGCCTTCCTGTCTGTGAGGGAGTCAACAACTTCTCCCAGCTGTGTATCTTCTGTGAACTTGCTTAGTATTAGTACTCCTTCCAAGGGTTACTAAGCATCCAGGTCATTTATGAATATGTTAAAGAGCACAGGGCTAAGGATAGAGCCCTGTGGAACCCAGCCAGTGACAGGTCTCCAGTCAGATGCCAGTCCATTCACTGTAACCCTTTGCACCTGACCCATGAGCTAGTTGCTCATCCACCCCATGATATGTTTATCCAGATGTGTGCCGGATGTTTTGTCCAGAAGGACACTGTGAGAGCCAGTATGGAAAGCTTTACTGAAACCCAGAACGATTATATCCACTGGATCAGCTAGGTGGGTTATCTTTTCATAAAATGAAATTAAGTCTGACAAGCAGGTCTTCACTCTCAAGAACCTGTGCTGGCTGTGACGAATGACTGTGTTGTCTTTCAGGTGTTTTTCAGTACCTCCCAGAATAATAATGTACTTGCAGAGCTGAGCTGCCAACCATACTAATGGGAAGTACCTCAAAGGCAGATCTATAAGCTCAGCAAAAACCTGGCAGAGACATTTGTGCTTAAGAAAGAGTGGTTATTTTGAAGTGCTGCTCAAAAGTGAAGCCATGTGCTTGTTATTAAAAGTTTCTGTGGCCTTGAAGGTGGTGTGATTCTTGGAGATGGCATGTGCAGGGCCAGGATTATTGTGAGTTGCTTCTAACTCATGATACTCTGTGATTTTAGTGATACCAATCTGTGCTTATTTATACTGAAGTAATTTGAAACAATTTACTGAAATAGCATCTTGCTATCTCTAAATGGTTTGCGCACTCAGCATATACAGTCTCTTCAAAACTGAACTTCAGTGCCTAGAAAACCCCAGAGCTATTATTGGAGTTAAGAGGCTTAAAGATCTCTGAGGATCTTCTCTCCTCAGTCTGCTGCTGGTCTTTAGTGTGTAAGGGTTTATAGTCCTGTCAGCAAAAATTTATTCAGCTCTATTGCAGCTCTATTTAAAGAGCACTAGCCAAGAAAAGGGATACATAAAGGTAGACCTCTGCATCCAGCTTCTTCCAGGATGAACTGCCATGCATTCCAACACAGCCATCTCAAACAAGTTGTTGTCTTGATAATGTTAAGTTTTTTTCTGGAGCTAAAAGTTTCCTTGGCTGGTCACGTAAACTAATTCCTGAGTCTTGTACATGGACACATGGGACATCCTTATCAATTCCTCTCTGCCTAGGATGTCATTATTTGCCAAGATGGCATGCTCTAATTTTTTTGTCTGTCTGACTTGATATACTTTGGTCTCCTGACCATGAAGCTAAGCTTTGATAAGTTTTTTGTTTGGTTCTATTTTTAACTGAACTACTTTCTTCTCCTGTGTTACAAAGGGCACAGTAAGATTTCTCATATCAGAGGGTACAAATACAGATGTTCTCTGTCAAGAATCAGTGAAATCATCTTTGATCCTTCTGGCAGGTTTCACTGACAGACATGTTTATTGTCTCTTATATCAAGCTGACTAGCAGAGATGCCCAAGAACTTTGCTTTCTTTTGTCTTATTCTTGCAGAAACTATTTCTATTTTGGTTTTTCACTGATAGAGAATAATTTAGGCATGCTACAAGGGATCTGTGAGGGCTCTCTAACATAGTTAATTTTTTTTTCTATCCATGAAAACTGTTTTCATGAACACATGCTAGTGTTCGTGGAAGTTGACCAAGACTCATTCCAAGAACCTTTTCACAGATTGTTTTGGCACCAGCCTAGACAATGTAATTCAGAGCAAGAGTATGGAAATGCACTTACATAGTTCACTCTTAACTCAGATCATTATGTGGCAATTTTGTCTAAGTGTAACAAGGTATACATAGGACAAAATACGTGGTTCTATACACAGCAAGGGCCATTTTTTTTCAATGTATTGTAACTCAATATTCTGTAACTAATGTAACGTTCCCTTGATAGTGAGTGATATGTGTTATTCTTTTTATGTAAGATAATACCTGAAATCTTGTTCATTATGCTTTGACTGTATGTTGCTAGGGCAGAGCTGCAAAGAATTTCTTGGGCAAGGTTTATAAAGTTCTGATGGGTATTGACAACATTAGGAGGGTGGAGGTGAATGTTACTCCTGAATAGCGGCAAGTAATTCAGCTGCTCCATGTTTTTTCATTGATGTGCTTTTGAAAATGACTCTGATTAGAATTGTTTCCTCTGATGAAGGAACTTCAAAGTGGAGCTACATAAACCTTAGTAAATGTCTTCATTTTTCTTGCTTTGGGACCAATGTGAAAACACTAAGACCTTTTGTTATCTCAATTTTACACAGATTCCTGCTAAGCTATGGCTAGACCCATCTAGGTTTAGGAAGCAGAATTTAATTGTGAGTTTGTGGCCACAGTTATCAAACAGTACTTTCAAAGTTGTGACTTCAGACTCTGTGATATGCTTATTCTTGACCTTAGCAAAGGGTGGATATGTAGGGACTGGCAAAATATCTGGTTCTGAAGGAGGCTGGGGGCATGATTTAAAAGGGTATATAAGCAATTTTATTACCAAATTTATTACGAACCAGAAAATTCTTCCTTAATTTCAAAACTTTTGTAAAGAAAAACAATTCCCTGAGCATGACAGCAGATAGCCTGCCTGACAGCACTGCCTGGCAAGTGTCCCCTTGTTTCTGGAGTATAGAATCAAATCTCCTTTCCCTCAGTAAACTGAGAGAAACGTTTGTTTATGATCTGCTTGTCTGTGGGGAAGATTGGGGAGGTTAATGTGCAAAATATGTAAATTTATGAAGGGTGTCACCATCTTCTGGTCCTCCTAGGAGGAAAGACAAACTGTACTTCTTTGTCAACAAGTCCCAGTTGTATTCCACAGATTAGATGTTTCCTTATTACTGATGCACTTATATGTGTTTGGAACCCTTCAAAACAGAGGAGAAGCATTACAGAAAATACTAACCTGTAGTAACTGCCTCAAGCTTAGCTCCTTATGAATATTCTCTTCAAAATCTGTATAAAATGCATGTTATAAAAGTGTAATTGGCAAAACAATTTAGTGTTAGAGATGCAACTGATTATTGACTCTTTTTTGTTTTCCAAGGTGGAGATAATGCACAGAGGTGATCCAATGGATGGACTTATTTATCCTGCTAAGAAAATACCACCAGTAGCAAAAAACGATACAGAGCAAGAAAAGGCATCTCAGAATGTTACTTCATCAAAATCAGACCCTTTGTTAAAACCAAATATGGAGACCACACCTGTGTCACTCAGTAGTGACTTCAAGGCAAAAGTTGTTAGCATCTTGCTGAAGTATTCCAGTGGTCTTTGGGCTCATGCACTTCCCAAAGTGTACCACGACGCTTACCAAGTAAAATTTCCAGAAGACGTTCTAAATAATCTAGAGTTGCTGTCAGATGTTTGTATTGTGGACTATGTATCTGAAGTCCCCAGAAAGGCAATCCTCTATGCTAAACCCCAAAGATGCATTGATGAAAATCTGAATGTCACTGAGAAAGTCAAGAGGCATGATGGTGTGAAAGCCACAGCTGAACAGCAGTATGAAGAATCTAAGGACCAGTATCCAGAAAACATAACTGTTCCTTCTCTAATCGTTCCATCGGAAGGATCTGTGTCCATCATGGTGTTAGAATTGAAAAACACTAATGAGGTCCTAATTAGGCAAGTTTGTATTTTGGAATCAACCTTTTTTGCTTTATTTATAAATCCACATGTTCATATCATGCAGGTCTGCCAGAAAAGAATAGATGAACAGGACATTGCATGACTTTCATTATTTACTTATTTTGCTAATGAAAATTAGAAATCCTTTTGTTAGTGTGTTTAAATGGAATTTTTCTGAAAGTTTTTCTGTCCTGAAACAATCACTTATATCATTTGCTGAGCTTGTCTGAGACTCAAGGCAGATTTCACTTGCCATTGGATGACTTTATAAAATAATCCCACTACAACACAAAATAGTATTCAGATATTTCTAATGTGCTTATTAAAATACTTTTTACTTCTATAACTTAAACTAACTAGGCATGACTTGAGTGCACTCAGATTCTACTTATGCAAAGATGAGCTTTCATCCAGCAAAAAAGTACTAGTGTTTCTTGATTTGGTTCCTAATCAACCTAGTCTAAGGGGACAGTGTAAGCTGTGGATTGTTGCATTACATCTGTTACTTCCAGCCTGCTATGCATGTGTGACCTAACTCTACAAAACTTTCCTGTACACTTTTTAGTTCTGGCATTGTTTGTAACTTACTGTACATGTGGAGTAATGGTTTATAGCTTTCAAGTGTGTTATTTTAAGGATGTTTCCACTAAGTATTTGGGATGAATGCTTTGAGTACCATGGGTTAAAATACCATATGACACTGTTGAGCTACGGGTGGTTATGTAAAAATTTCTCTACAAAGCAGTAGTTCCCAAATTTTGAACCATGCGACTTGGACAGTATTAAAGTTCCTCAGTTTGTCTGCTCTATGTAGGTACATGATGATAATTAGTGGTTCCTTGGTCCTAGTTACAAAAATTACTACTCAGGGTTATGCATGTACTTCATGGACAAGGTCATTTATCCTGATATGAAACTAGCCCTGAAAGGATTAGGGGATTTTTTGCTATGACAAGAAAATATTCATTTAGACATAAACATTATAGGGAGGAAACAGTGCATGGGCTCTTCTTTTCTTACGTGTCTTACCAGTCTCTTCTGCTGACCTACACAAGAACTGTGTAGCAGCTGTTGGTTGATATTGATTTTTGCAGGACCAATAAAATGAAGATTCCTATTTCAGTCTCAGGGATGAAGCATTATCTCTTTACTTTCTTGGTACATGGCTAAGTTTTTTGTCTGAAACCTTTCACCTGCAGTACAAATGAAGGCAAAGCTGAAAGGTGCTGGTTTTGGTGCTGTTTCTGTTTTGAGACATGGATCAATTCTCAAAGAATTGTAATGTAGTCAGAATAAAAGCCAGGTGACAGAAACACTCCTCAATATTTGCTAGACTTTCACAATAGAGTGTTTGAAGGCAGAGATGATATAAGTACTGCACTTGAATTCTCACAAGAATTAATGCATAAAATAGTGAGTGAGAAAGGAAATTCTGAAAGATTCTTCTGTTTTCTGTTGAGTTACTCCAACTGTCTATTAGGTATATTCAAGAAACTTTTAAGTACCATAAGAGACTACAAAGTGGATGAATGCTTGCACAGAAACAAAAAGGCTATTTATAGGAAAATCACAGTTCCCTGTAATGTGGTCAGATGTAACATAATCTTTATAACAGAGTTATGATATCACGTTGTATTACAATATCTGCACTATCTCTGGGCATATAATCTAAACTATGTGGTAGAATTGAGTAGTATCGCACTAAGAACAAGCTGAAACAATACTAAACAAACTTGTGGATAAATTTTCCTTTTGTCTGCTCTAATCTGACTTGTTTCTGAAGTATTCAGAACTTCCCATTTGAATTTTCCAGGAAGTTTAAGTCCTTGATTTTAGAAGACCTGTGTAACACAAACAGCATTAATATGAGCCATTAGATCTACAGCCAAATATCAAAATAAATCTGGAGTATGAGAGTAAACAGCACTTAGTTTAACAGCTAATTTTTAAAGATATTTTAGAGGCTTTGGTTTGGATCAACCTTAGTGAAAACCAGATTAAAATGGTGTTTGTTAGTGACAGAGTAACTTTTTTTTTTCTAAAAAGAGAAGAGTTTGATCACAAATGTGTTAGAAAATGTGTATCATGTATGTATGTTACATTACATGTACGCATGTAAATGTCCCTATGTTTTTATTCAGCTTTTTTTGAAGTTGCATCCCAACTCTTGTGGTTTTTTGTTTGTTTTTTTGTAAAACATTGTAGGTATGTGGGCAAAGATTATTCTTCTGCCCAGGAACAAATGGAAGATGAAATGAAAGCATACTACAGTCAGAACAGTACAGTGTCACCAGCTCAGTCTCTGAGTGTTGGGCAACTTGTTGCAGTACATGCTGAAGAAGATGCCTGGTTGCGTGCACGGATAATTTCTCTAGAAGATAACAGAGTAAAGGCAAGCAATTACTTTTCTGGCACTTGGAGAAAGAATTTAGACAAGCTTGTTTTTTAGATACACAATCAATTCTTAAATATGCTGTACTAGTATTCTTTCTTTTCTTGTCCTGAACTGCTTCTGTTTTCAGGTATATGAGAAATTAAGACCTTGTAGAAGTTACATGATTGACAAAATTAAATGGTCTTTCAGGTTTTTCCCCACAAATAGTTTGAGTTTAGGAGTTTTGGGTTTGGGTTTAAAAGGGGCTGGACCCTGTAGGACTTTTGAAATGTACTGAAGGTACTGAAAATGTACTTTTGATAGGAGGAATGGTTTGAGGGGGTCACAGGAAGAGAAAGGAAAGGACAACATTCATTTATTAATTTCCTCTTGATCTTGTCTGAACTCTTGTACTGAAGTATCTCTAACATGCACTAAATAGAAAAAAAAAAGAGTAAAAGAGTATGTTTTCCCCTTCCAGGCAGATGTAGTGTTTTGGGGATTATGTCATATGCATTTTAGTTAAATCCCACTGACATTATTTAACTCCTCTATTAAACTTTTCCTGTGCCAAACAGACTCTTCTTGCCATCTGCAGTGAAATTAGAATATATATTAGAAATACAAAAAAAGTTTAAAACTTCTCAGTTATTTCTTGTCTAGTCAATATTAGTGATACCTCCTTAACATTTTTGTTTCTTTCCCTAGTTAGGTAACCCAGCCCTGCTTAACATGCTTTTAAAGTTAAAACATTTTATAAGTACTAAAATAGCACATATATTAGAATTGAGGTTTTTGAAAGTTAGTATGATACCCTTCAGCTATAAATTGGTATGAGGTGTCAGAACTTGGTTTTGTGAAAGATTGTTGGGTTTAGAGAAGTGGCAAGAAAATTAATGGCATGCTTGCCTCTAATTTCTCCTTAGCCAGAGCTATCACCTAAAGAAGGCTGCTGCTTTATTGCAGCATTTGCTGATTATCCTCTGGCATAGTGTTCAGACCTCCTTTTAATATTTGCTATGCAGATATTTTGCAGGATAGAGTTTAGGAAAAAAAGTTGCAGGAAGTCCCATCAAAGCCTTCTTTCTCTAACTTTAGCTCCAGTTATTTGCTGCCAGTAGCAATTTCCATACTAGTTTCCTGCATTGACTGTAGTATTTATATCAAAGATAAGCTTAAATCAAAATTATTCTCTTAATGCTGTAAAAACAACAGGCAAGACTTACAATGGCATCTGAGTGGTATTTGCTTTTTCAACACTTTCAAAACTTTGTAAATAAAAATTATGAGTTATTACCTTTTTTTCATGTAGTTTGAGATAATATATGCTGAATGCTTCCAGCATTTTTCCTGTTTAAAGTTGAGATTCTGTGATCAGTTGGAGGGGATGGTTTTATAGAGATCTTGAAAAGGAGGCTTTCCCTGAAAACATGAAATTAATGATACTGAACTGGCAAAAAGTCATTTGTGGCTGTATAGAGATTGTGGTAACAGAATACATTCTTCCTAGACTCAAGAAAACATACTTACAATTATATTCATGATCTTGTGCTTTTAATTCCCTTTTCCATATCAGGTATACTATGTTGATCATGGCTCCACTGAGTTTGTTGAAAGCAACAGTGTGTGCAGACTACAGAAACAGTTCCAACTGCTTCCTTTTCAAGCTGCAAAATGTAAACTGGCAGGTAAGAGAAAGCCAGGGCTGACTGCACGCATGCTTACTACTGTGTTTATTGGTGGCACAGCTTATGGATTGAAGCCTCTGAGTCTGGGAGTTCTGATCCTTGTTTGTAATAGGTCTGTATGTGTTTGATAGATTTTGTTCAGCTCAGCTAGTCTAAGCAGACACAGATATGCATGGAAAGACGGAAAAGGAAGAAAGATGAGATGTGAGGATGAGTTTTACAGAGAATCCTTGATTTTAGAAGATTTTATCCTGTACCTCTGTAATGAAGCTTATTTGTTTCTTCGCTTATCATTCATGTCTTTGTCCCTTTAATCTATGTGAGCCTAAAGAAATAAAAAGAAATGTTTGAAGTGAAGGAAACATGTTGTGTCAAGCAATGTACGCTAGCACAGCATCTTTATCTATAAATGAGGTACATCTGCTGTGGCCAGATTAGGCAATATTTCTAAATATGAGCCTATTTAATTATTTTGAAGTGATCCTTTCCCTTTCAGTACTTGCATATTTGCAGACTTCCTAGACTCAGCTGGAATTTATTCACCTTTCTAAGACCAGTAGGCCTTTTATCTTCTTAAAAAATACTAAATTTTAAGTATGTGAAATTGCTGTGTATGAGCTTGGCTTTTTTTGGTTGGTTGGTTGGTTGATTTCTTAAAATTTGGATGCATTCCATTTTTCTTTACACATTTGCCTTAACTCGTTCTGAAGAGGGTCTTTTTCTTTTCTATTCTGCCCTGCCTCCAAACATGGTTTTCTTTGATAAAATGGTGGAAATTAAGTAGATTGTAAGTAGTAGGGTTGTAGTACAACTTCTGTACACAAAAAAGTACGGTGTGTCTTGCAGGACTGGAAGCCTTCTGTGATGATCCTGTCCTAGTAAAGGCTGTGGAATCACAAACATGCTACAAGATATTTGCTGTGGAAATACTGGAAAAGAGTGATACTCCTCTTCTTGTTCTCTATGACACTTCCGGAGAAGATGATATCAACATCAATGCTACTTGTCTGAAGGCATTGTATGACAAGTCTCTTGAACTGCACCTACAGGTACCATTGTCCTGTTTCTTCCTTGATCATGAAAACTCATTCACTGTTGAGGTCTCAGATGGACAGAAAACAGTACTCAGAAATTTGCTAAATTTTGTGTGGGGTTTTTTTTCCCTTTCTTGTCAAACTCTCACTGTTGCAGGTAGATGCACTATATACCAATGTCAGAGTAACCAGTGTTTCCTCTGATGGGAGTCTGTATTGTCAAGTACCATCCAAAGGCTTGTCTAAACTTTCTGAAATATTGCAGAAACTAGAAGACTACTTTCTTTACAAGGTAAGTTCTGTGGTGACGGAAGTGGTGAAGTCATGCAGCATTTCTCCAGAGAGTACCAATCATTTTCCTCGCACATAAGTTCAAGTTTCTGTGGTAGCCATAGACTATTCAAAAATCCAAAAATTCTTTCTAGTTTGGGGTTTTTTGGGGTGCACCTTTCAGCATGAAAAGTGTCTTTTGATGCTTTCATTTTCGCAGGCACTCTCTTAAGGCTTCAGTTGAAACTTTCCTTGAATAGTTAGAATAGTAACAGCATGGCTCTTAATGGGAAGCTTCCAATGGAAACTGCATGAGATTGGTAAAAAGCCTGTGGAAATACTGCCTTTTTCTGGAAATTTTACATTATGAAGTTGAGGTGCATAAACAGCTAGGTCTGTACAAAGTGGCAGTAAAAGCAGCATAATCAAGGTCTGTTCTTCTTAACATAGCGTCTGTAGAGATTCAGTAGCTTTGCTCTGATATGTCTGATTCTGCATATCTTTTCCTTGCATCCTTAGCTTTTACATGTTACGGCTAGTATCAACATCAAAGTGATGTGTAGGAGACATTTTGAATAGTCTTACTTTGCTTTAAAATAGTCCAGCCATTTGCAGACACATGCAACAATCCTTATTAGACACAAGAGAGTTTAGGCCAAAGAGAAGAAATCTTAAGAGAATCTAATTTGTAAGAATTAAGAGAATCAATTTTGTAATTCAGCTGAGCCTGACAAAATAAAATCATGCAATGCAAATCCTTGGAGGTCCTGTTCGAACTGCTGCTTTTGAAACTACTCTGTCAAAGTGGTTTAGGTGTAGAAGTTGAGCTTTAGACCTGTTGTGTGGCCATCTGGAAATATTTTATACTGAAAGCATTTCATTTATCAGGATTTAGTTTCAAGCAAGCTAAACACTGAAAGAAAGTGTATAAACCCTAAAATACTTAGCAACACAAAGACACTAAGGAAGGCAGTCATATAGGCGTTTTAAGAGTTGGTATTCTTTGAAGAAGGTACTTGTTATTTTCTTGCTGCTATCAAAGAAAGCATTTGTTCTTCAGATTGTTTTAATATCAGGCTTTGCAGCTTATCTGGAGAGTTTTAACTCATTTTCCCCAAGAATTTAAACCTAGTAAGGTTTTGATTCTTCTTCAATTTGAGTTTCCCCATGCATTTTATAGTGTATCTGTTGTCCTCTTATTTAGGATTATCATGGTGACTGTCACCCCTATGAGACTTTGATTTGACTCAGCAGTAAATTTGGTTTGCTATACATCTCAAGAAATTGTACGTTCTAGAATATAAGCTAGTAGTTTCTTCACTTGTCTGTCACAGCTCTTAACTGCTCTTTGTTTTCAAGTCAAGTAATTGTAGGTGATTTTCTAGTCTGTTTCCAAATGTGGCTTTTTTACCCTGGCACTTCCTCTTCTCCCAATTTCCCTGTAGAGACACAGTTTGGGATTAAAAGATTTACCAATTGGGAAAGCTTAAAGCAATGTGATAAGAGGTGCTTCTAAAGCTGGAAAGATACTTTTTATTTGAAACAGAGCTTTTGCTTCTCAGTACTGTTTATGTCATGTGTTGCTTTTAAATGGTTAGTTGAGTGCCAGATAGTAATAGCTCCATGCTTTTTGACTTCTGTTTTTGTATTTGCAGCAGACATCTGAGCTCAATGTATTGCTACCTTTCTGTGGCAAAATCTGCTTGTTTCCTTCCAAAGGAAAATGGGCACGTGTAGAGGTAAGAAGTAATCAAAAAGCAGCTAGAGTTTGCCCACATAGAAATGTCTCTTCTTTTTGTTCAACCCAATCCAAATGTTTCATTTCCATGAAATATTTTATAATGTTTTTGTCACTGTTGGGTTTTTAACTTCAAAATTATGTTCTTGCTTTCTTCTTTCAGATAAAAATTATTCACACTAGACGGGCACTTGATGTGCAGTTCATGGATAGTGGAACAGTTGCAACTGTAAAAGTATCAGAGCTCAAAGAAATCCCACCACAATTCCTGAGAGAAGTAATTGCAATACCTCCTCAGGTATAAAGACATGTTAAAGCTAACCTGTGTTCAATCTCTTGACAGTGTTTGTAGTGCTGCTCCTTCAACGTTTATGCACAGAAATTCTCTTTTGTTTCATGGCATTCAACATTGCAGTTTACTTTATTGTGCATCTTTGCCTGAAATAAATCACAATGTAGTCCTATGAGCTGGTGGATATTGTGTATGTGTCATGGTACTGGATTTGCATTTCACTCTGTCTCTTTCTGTTTGTTATACATGATTGACTCTGTCAGCATTATTCTGTGAATTGGAACTTACAGACCAGTTTTCATATTACTAAATTATACCTTTTATACTTCATTCTGTTCTTAGGCTTTAAAATGCTGTCTGGCAGATCTGCCTCCTAACACTGGCATGTGGACTCCAGATGCTGTACTGTGGCTGAGAGATGCTGTAATAAGTTGTCCTGAATTTAGCATGAAGGTAAGTAGTCAAAACGCCTATGAGACCTGAAATCACATAGACATGTCAAAAGAGCATTGGAAGAACAACTTTAAAAGCCTAACAACTCATCGAATTGGTTTTTGGTACAGAAGTGTAGAAGTTTGTAACCAGCTAAAGGACATAAATTCTATACAAAGTTCTTTCCTTAGGAAATTTGTCATAAAACTTACTTGCTTAAGCCTGTTACAATCTTCTTTTTCCCCTCTGCTGTGAATTTGGCAACTTTCACAGCAGTCTTTCACATTTTGCTGTCCAAGTCCAAATGTGCAGCCAGAGTTATTTTGCCACTGATAAGAAAGAAACACAGTTGTAATGTTTCAACACATAAAAATAAGCAGCTTCTGAGTTAATCTGGAATTACTTCATGCCTCTTGTGAGCAAAGCTTTTTCTCCTTCTAGTCTTTTGATAGGTTTTTTTGTTTGCTTTTTCTAATCAACTTTGTTTTAGTATATACCTTATATACTTAGAATTTCTCTTATCTTTGAGATAAAATTATTTCCATTTCCAGTGTATCCTAGCTAGTTTAACTAACTGAAAGTACCCTCCTAAAGAAAATCTATTACTAACTACAGACTAAACAAAGATAATTTCCTTCTAACCTTTTGATTCCAACTACTGTCAGACACTTTGAAAAAGTGCTTTGTAGCTTTCCGTAGCCTTTTTGCTTGCTTTAGTTTAGACCTCTGCTCTGAGACTTATACCTGTTGTACCTGGCTTAGAATTCTAGACATCTTCTTCCAAGGGAGTTTGATTTTGGTGCTAATTTTTGCGGTATTAAATAATAGACAGGAGATGCATGCTTTAATTGCAGAAAGTTTTTATTCCTGGCTAGGAACGTCAACAGAAGAACCACTAAAGGAATGTGGCATGCTTTGTCAAATTAAAATTTAAGTGCTTTGCTCTCAATAATGTTGGTGTATCTGATGGTAAATAGGAAATATTTTTTATGTCAGTGCTTGAAAATTATGTGTGAGAGAAACCGGGAAGCTTTTTTCATCTTTTTTTTTTTTTCATCTAATTTAGCAGACCTCATTTCCCATAATGACAGGAAGATTGTTTAAAGGATTAGGTGTTACTTGATAAATTGTTTAGATCTGTGTGGACACTGGCTACTGTTCTGAAAACTAGAACTGTACAATACTGAGATTGAGCCTGTTGGACAGAAAAAACCTCAAGTTTTGTGTTTGCTTTAAATTAGTGGAATAGCTGCAGGTGTTTTTTACCTTTATTCTGCTGTGAATGGCTTATTACCCACAACTTCCTTAATATTTTTGGGAGAACACTGAAAATCTTTCTGTGCATAAATGCAATGAACTGTTGATGCTTTAGTCTTTTAGTTCAAAATCAAATGTACCTTTAATACTTACTAACTGGTTGTTGAATGGTATTTTGTGTTTCAAGGTGATTAAACAGGATGCTTCAAAAGGAATTGCACACATTTACTTGTTTGCTCCAGAGAATTTCCCAGACATGGATCATAGCATCAATAGACAGATCAAGAATGCAGACTTGTGGAAGCATCAGAAAGATGTTTTCTTGAGTGTGACACCAAGTGGGCCTAGCTCCACAAAAGCTGTGGGTAATGCTGCTTCCACTCTACAGTTATCTAGTGGGAAGCTGGAGAAGAGTTTCCCTGATTCAGGCAGAGAACCCAGCAGTGCTGTGTCCACCATTGATATGCCTCCTCCTCTACCCTTGCCAAAGCCTGGTGACCTCATGGATATCTATGTTTCAGTGGCCTGCCATCCTGGTCATTTCATTGTCCAGCCTTGGAATGAGCTAAACAATCTGTACGCCCTAATGGAAGAAATGATCTTGTACTACAGCAGGGCAGAAGAGAAACCTGTGAACATTGAAAAAAACAAGCTGTATGCAGCTAAAATTGGAGATGAGTAAGTAGATGCGTAAATTACTTAAAATCTTTGAAAGCAAGCTTAACTCTGCTAAGCTAGGCAAGCCTAGCTTTGCTTAGTCCGCGTTGTTAACAATGTAGCAGATGTCCAATGATATTTGAGAGATTAAGGGAGTAAATGAGGTTGCAGTCTCTTCATGCTTCCAGATTGTAGCTGGGATAGTTTACTTTTACTCATCTAAGTCCAGGTTTGGGAAGCCTGAGAGATGTTGGTTAAGATCTTTCGTTTGTGCATTATTTTTCTGGTGCTTTGCCAGTGTGTGAATATGAATTCAAGTGGTCTATTCTTGTTCTCCCCTCTTTTAGGTGGTACAGGGTCATAATAAAAGGAATTCTTAGAAATGGGTATTTGTCAGTGTATGAGCTAGACTATGGCAAACATGAGTTTGTCAGCGTACGGAAAGTACAGCCACTCCTGGATACGTTTAGAAGACTGCCTTTCCAGGCTATCACGGCTCAGCTTGCAGGTAAGTATCAAGCATTTGCAATTGTTTTTGTTAAAGTCTTAGATCAGTGGGCATACGAGATGAACAGAAACGTAAACTGGACAAAATCAAAGGTTATGTAATTGGGGTTTTTTCTACATGCTTATGCCCTGCTTTTATTCTTGGCATAGGTGGTGATGATTCTGTTTAATTATTTTTGTTGGTTTAATTTATTGCAGCGCTTTAAGTTACCATCTTTTGAGAATGAAGACTGCTTGAACTTGCCCAGCAGCTGTTTTTCATTGTCATAAAATTTATCTTTATTGTGTGTAATATCTACTATGCAAAAGACACAGGGAAACAAAAACCAAATGTTTTTGGATCCTTTAACATAACAAATTACCAAGTGTGAAAGTTACAACATATCTGTTGATAAGAACCTAATGTTCTGATTATCATAGTTTACATAAAGTTAGGAACCTAGATACTGAATTTCTGGAGAATTTTTTATATATATAGAGACCCTATTGTAATTCACAATTCTTCAGTGCCTATTTGGAATCCAGAGTTGCCTGAAATATATTGGTTTTCTCAAACAAACAAAAAACTCCATGGGGGATTGGGCTTTCAGTAAGCTTAATAATTTCCTTGAGAATATGTTGCATAGGGAGTGTGCATACATCTGAGAGAATTTCAAAAATAAAATTTGATTTCTCCTTGCTGTCTTTCCTTTCAAAATTTTTCCTTCATTTCTGTGTTGTGTTCAGATGTATACATCTCGCTTCAGTCAGCTGCTGCTTTCTGATGCTGTTTGGTCAGCAGTGCTCTAGATTTCAGTCACAGAATTTGCTTGTTGGAAGTGACAGGCGACATAGTGCTCTGTGCCTCCTGTGGGTTTGCTTTCCTGCATAGCCTCAGTGTGACCTTGGGGTTACTTTAAACTAGTGATGGGTGATGGATGTGCCATGGACAGACTGGGGTCCTCGGTGTGCTGTGCTGTAATGTGGCTGATTTGTAGCTGCGTCTGTCTTCTGGTGGGTCCAGCTCAGCAAGCCTGCAAGTCATCCACTTTCTCTGTTTCACTGAGTCTCCCAAGTAGCTAGTTAGGTTGCCTTTGAGATGCTTCATATTGTCAAAGCAGGCCAGCTGAGCCTGGAAGATCAGTAACTATTGTCCTGCTATTCTTCCACTTTTTTCTCTCTGATTTTGTGTCTCATGCCTCTTAGTCACTGATCTGTTTCCTTGTAAAATCCCATTTGCTTCCACAATAGTCTTTCCTAGCCTTAATTACCCTTTCTTAAGTATTGATTAACTATTGGCATTTACTTCTTTCGTAAACTGCAGGCAGCTGTGTTCCCGTGTTGTCCTGTCAGTGGCAAGCTGCTGCTAATAGTAAAAGCAAAGTATTGGCATTTTGCTGTTCCGCTTCTGTTATCCATAAAGTGTCTTTTGGGTATTCCTGCATGATATTTGAGCCCCTCTGTCTAGATGCTGTACACCAGCAGTGGTCTGGGGAACTGAATCCCAAGTCTGCAGGAGCCATTTATTTCTAGGTGGATTGCAGCCATTTTCAAAAATCTGTTTAGGTCCCAACAGACTTGACTTTGTGGGATGCTGCTGTGAAAAAAGCAAGAGCAGTTGTGAGGCAGTTAGGCTTAGTTTCTCTTTGTTTCTGTCTAGTTTGGGACTTGAAGGTTTAGCAGATGTTTTAGTAATTGATGCTGCTTTGAGATGAAGAAAATCTAAAGCAAGGCCAGGGGGACGAGTAATGTCAGCACTCTCAGGCTGAAGATAAAATTTGTTTTGAAAGGATCTTTAGTTTTCCTTTCTGTCATGGCTCCTCATAAGCCCTGGTCACGCAAGGCAGTTAATATTCTCTGAATTGCTCAAGTGAGTCAGTGCATTTGCCTTTCACTTCTGCAAACACATCCATATCTTTAGATTTCAAGAAAAACATAGATGTCCTAGTCTGTGTAATAATTAATCTTGTTTGTGTGGGAGATGAGTGAGCTTGTGTTTCTTTAATAGATTTAAGTCGCATTCGTTAGCACTTTAAAATCTGTTTTCTCAAGTATTTAAACTCACACCACTTCTTTATAAATTTAGATTGGTCTAGTCTGTAAATGACCTTCTGTTTTGCTTTACATTTGTCCTAGGAGTGAAAAACCAGCAGTGGTCAGAAGAAGCATCAATAGTGTTTCGGAATCTTGTAGAGAAGAAACCTTTTGTGGCGCAGATACAGGCAGTTAATGACAGCACTTACTCTTGGGATCGAAAAATAGTGACTTTTCTCGTGGACACATCCCTTCCACATATTGATACATGGATTCATGATTTTGTGTCTCAAAGTCTTGTGGAATTTTCCAAGGGTGATTAATCATCACTTCTGCAATGTAGCAGCTTAGCAATAAAATAAGTAACAGGCTTTGAAGAGAAATATAACTACTACATGGCCTTGAAAACATAATGGGGATAAAATTGAAAAATCTGTGTTGTTTAACAAGTTTGAGTTCTGTTGACTTCAGTTGGCTTTCTGAAAATTTTCACGTTGTTTACCATTGTAATGCTAGAATATTTGAGTTAAATTATTTTAGAAGTAATTTATCAATAAAACAATGTTCAGTTTTATTCTTGTGATTATTCCCTGATTTTGGAGGGCTTTTTATCTCATAGCTATTACTCAGAGCCATTACAGAGTAGTCCTTCCTTTAACAAGTGCGGGTTTTTTTAAATTCTGAATTTGTTGTCAGAGATGTGCACTGTTGGTGAGTTTTTCCCTTTTCCTTAACTTGGTATGCTTTGAATAGTGCCTTGTTTGGAATACTACATTTGTGGGGTGGAACATTCACAGAAGGGTATGCATTTTGTGTACTTACTGCTCTGTTTGCTGTTCTTTAGCAGTGATACCACTTTCCTGAATTCTCTGCTCCCCTCCTCACCCCACCCCCCCTGACCAGCTGCTAAATTCAAAGCATTCCTTTCCCTCTTTTTTCATAGCTTGTTTTCATGTATGCTTCTCAGAAACTTCAGAGGACTTCTGCACCCTGGAGACAGGAGAAAGCAGCATCCTGTCAGCAGGCAGATGGGTGCCTAAAGTCCTCTGAACACAGTATTTTCAGCCAATTTTAGAACCTACTTTATTTTTGGTCTTAGAAATATTTAGAGGAGATGTAGACATTATATTTCATAGTCTGCTGTCTCAATTTAAATTTGTTTGCCAAAGTCCCTCTAGATTGCTAAACGCAATATTAAAGCTTTACACGACAAATGCCAGGAACAGGATTTTTTTCTTCTGTGCATGGCTGTGTAGTATTTCTAGTAGTACACAGGCCAAGCTAAGAAATTACTGGACAGAGAGGGAAGCAAGACTGAAAGGTGCCATGCATGTGTAACAGTAGGATGGGAGAGAGAAAATGCATACAAATACTCTGAGCAAACAAGTTGTTTCAGCATGTAGGACTTATATTTACACTCTCTTAGTCTAATTCTGGTGGTGGTCTGGAGAAGGTCTGGGCAAAGCAGCAAGGAGTCCTCTTGGAAGTCTGGTGCATGTCTGCTGGGATGTACATTGGGTATAGCACAGCCCTCATGATTAGAGTGGGCAGTGGTAAACCAGCAAACTGCAATTCTAATGTAAATTTCTACTTAACATGGTCCTCTCCATATTTAAGTGGGCTGAGGCTGAGACTCATAAGTGTACTTGAGAGAGAGGTAGTATTAACAATGAAGATATTAATTAGTTTCCATATTAATCAACTTCTTCAGCTGCCATGGCAGAGAAGGTGAAGAATGCAAACGAAGGAAGCCATGTAGCGATGTACTGTAAGATGAACTTCAATGCAAAGTTTCCCTGTGTAGGATGGTTTCTGAGTCTGAAAATTTGAATTATGTAGGACAGAATGAGACAAGCACTCCCCTGAGTTCTTGAAGAGAGATCTCCTATATGTCTAAGAACATATCTCACCTTCGCAATCGCACAGGCTGATGGCTACAAACCATTTTCGTGGCAATAAAGCATTTTGCTGGAATATTTTAAAGTTTCATGAGAAATACATGGGCTGTGTTTGCATCCTTTAAGGCTTGAGGATCTGCTTTTTGCCAGACATTTATTTGCACCTTTGTACTGATGAGGCAGAGTTTCTGACTCTTCACTTGTAGCGTTAGAGGAAAGACACTGGCAGATGTTAAAGAGAGACAAAATGGCTTCCAAACTTTTCTGTCCCTTCTGAAATATGCCTCATCCTCTCCTTGGTTGTTGGTGGCTAAAATGCCTGGGTCAGAAGCAAGGACACATTCCTGCAGTCCCACACATTTGTGCAGCTCAGTACTGGAGTTCACAGAGGCTTCTCTGTGTGTTGGTAAAACAGAGTGCAGTCCAACTGATCAGCAAACTCACAGGCACCACTGTTAATGTGAATTGCTTTGTGCACGCATGGAGCATACACTCAACCCAAAGTTCCTTACACACTGCGTTCCATTCGTATGCTGTATCCAGAGGGGCTGTACTGACGTGTCTCTTCATTCCCAGGATACACTACCACCCCTGCCTTCAGCAGCTCCACTACTACTTCATTACAGTACGGGTACCGCTGTCTCCTTGTGCAGAACTATGATTTTACACCTGCTTGTAGTGTTGCTCTCTTACCCCATGTAAGGTCCCATCATACATTTGCTAATTGACCTGCTAGTGCTCTTTGACACATTTCATTCTCTGCTTTGAAAAACGTGCAGAGCATGTTTGGCACACACAGTATTGAACACTTTGAGATTGCTGAAGTTTCCAAGCCATGAAATAGCATATTTATTAGTTAGCTGATGTCCCTAGGAGTTAGCAGACACTCCTGCTTGTGGAAGTTGTTAATGCACACAGGATGCTGCGTGGTTCTTCAGTTTTTCAGCAGTCCGTGTTACAGAGTGGTTGTGAATGGTTTTTCTGCTTTCATGAGTACGTGGCACTTCAATAGGGCTGCATCCACAGCCCATGTCGGAATCAGGCTGGTGGTGGAGTTACTTTCCATTCTGACAGCTATTAGAAAGGCCTCCACTGGAACCCTGCATGCAGTTCTAGGCACTGTCCTCCAGGAAAGAGATGGATTCATCACAGAGAATCCAGATAAAAGCAACAACAATGTCTAGAAAGTCTGATTTAAAATGGTAGGATTTGCAGTTGGTCTGGATGGAAGAAGGCTAAGGAGTAGAACACTTTCAGAACCTTTTCACTGATAACTATTTTTATATGCAGATAAAATAAGGCATGGAAAAGCTTTAGTTGCGGGAAGAAAGGGGCACAACCAGGGAATTCACTGGAACTCCAGTTTCACTATAAATGCCAAAACCATGTAGGATGTATCTGCAAAAGCCCAGCTGATCATCCCTAGGAATGTGGATTTGGAATGTGTAATACTTGGGGCCCATCCAGGATAACTTTACAACCAGGAAAAGGGACTGCAGCTTTGTTAAACACGTTTTGTGGATCATTATGAATTTTATAAAATGGAATGAACATTGACTACCTAGAAAAAAACAGATGATGCTGTAATAACTGAAACAAACAAACAACGCAGGTCTCTTACTTACCCAAGGCTGTGAACAATAAGCCCTTGCAAACCTCCTCTTTTCTGTTTATTCCATCTCAACTGTTTTTCTTTTTTTTTAAGTTGACTAAGTTTAAGTTTACCTTAACCTTGTTTTCATCTCCCAGGTCATTTTGGGGAACTCTTGTCAGGGAAACATGAGAACCCTCTTTGCCATCCCAAAATGAATTCCTATCTCTAGGGTTTCCAATCCTGGACTCTTTTCCCCATTTGGGAAGACTCTTGTTGCAAAGATCTTTTGTCTCTGTGTTTTCACCACAAGCTAATCCTTTGTCCTCATAGTTGAGAGCCTGGCTTCTCATGTGCTGACTGTGTTAGACAAAAAAAAAAAAATCATGCAAGGAAAAAAAATCACTTTAAACCTTCATGAAGCCTGAAAGCTCCCTTTCATGTTCTTTTATTCTTTGCTGATGTTTTCAAATTGGAATGGAGTTCTTAAACAGGAGAGTTGTGCTGCTCTGTGAAGTTAGAGCTTAGCTAGGGCGAGAGGAGCTCGTGACCTGAGTGGACATTCTTCAAGCATGCCAGCAACTTGAGAGCCCTGGTGTGTTTGGGGTTAGTGGAACTTGGTGTCTTGTGAAAAGTGCTGCACTGTACATTACCTGCTGCATTCCTTACCGCAGTGTGTCAGAGCAAACTGCTAAGAAAGAACTACCCCCCATGCCCTGAAAAGGAATATGCTGAGAAGGTGGGTCCATGTCTTTCCTGATGGAGAAGGCTGAGTGCATTCTAAGGGGACCAAGACACCTTGGATGAGGTTCTGGTGCCCACAAAGCTACATGTGACAGCAGCCAGATGGGATAAAAAAAGTGGATCAAATGTGTGAGTGCAAAACCAATGTGGGCTTGTAGGGAAGCTCAGTGGTGCCAATGGATCACTTCCTGGGCTTCTCCCAGCATGCATGCTCTGGAGGAAGGCATTTGGTAAACAGGTGGCATAGAAACTGGCATCCAGGTTTGTCTGATGTTGCACCTGTCAAGCTTCCTCAGCCTGAACAACGAGGCTTTGGGGTTAATTGGGTGGTTCTAAGCACCCTCTTCTCTCCTGCCAGCAGCTGGGGTGTTGCCTGTATATTGGGCCATAATCCTGCTCACCTCAAGGAGACATGCACTGAGTCCAGTGCTTGGCACAGCCCCCATCTCTATCCTTCATTTGTCCTGGCTGGGAGCAGTATTTTCGGAGCTAACTGCAGATCTTCCTCCTAATGCCACAGGCTATTGGAATTTCAGTGCCAGGCAGGTCACATAAAAAAAGCCAAATACTATCTCATGGCAACTGGGGGCATTTTCAGATGAAGGTCATCACTAGGTCTGGGAAGTATTGGGCTGGAGAAGCATCGATGTGGACCAGCCACCTCTGGTAAACCTGGGCCCTCTCCACTCTTGACTTGTGGCTGCTGGTGGAGATCAGACAGCAGAGCTAAGGAGGAGCTTGGGGCTGACACGGTGGGAGATTTGGTAAAAAAATCATTAAAGGACAAATCCATGGGGTTGTAAAGTGACTCAAAGGGAGATAGGGGAAAGGAGATTTGGCAGCAACGTTAAAACTTGATACCGCAAGACAGGAAGGCAGCTCTCCTGGGCAGACTGCAGACTTGGAATAGCACTAGTGGCTGTCACTGGAGGTATGGGGCAAACTGAGAGGGAGTAAAGTAAGGCATGGGATTAGTAAGTGCATTGATACAGATGGCATTTGCGGGGAAGTAGCTTTTATAAAGTGCCCATGACTGCAGCTACAGGCCCCCAGCAGCGCTGGTAGCAGGGCCATCCAGCCAGAGGCCTCGATGGCCTTGATTTGGTCTGGCTGAGCCTTCAGGCCTCCCTGTTCCCCCTGTCCCAGTGCTGCACCACTCCTCCCAGGAAAGAGTTTCCAGCGGTAGTCTCAGGGTGCTTTTCAGTGTCCTAGACCCCCAAGAAGATACATATATCTTGTGGGGTTTCTCAAAAAGGCACTCTGAGGACGTTGCCACGGGACCAAAGGCAACCTCCAACGTTAAATGTCAGGAAAGACCCTTTGGAAACAAATGCTGCCCGTGCTGCCGCCCTCCGCAGCGCCCCGCAGCTGCCCTGGGGATGGACGGAGCGCGCTTGCCATCCCGAGTGCGGGCGGAGGGTAAGGACCGACCCAACCGGGGCCCGGGGCGGGGGCCGAGCCGGGCGCAGCTGTTCTTGGCCGGGAGGGGCGGCGGGGCCGGCCCCCGCTGAGTGACGGCCGGGCCGGGGCCGCGGCCGGGCCGTCCCCCC
>VZUI01048588.1:0-32659 GCA_013401135.1 Cettia cetti | reverse complement strand
TATCTCTATCTCTATCTCTATCTCTATCTCTATCTCTATCTCTATCTCTATCTCTATCTCTATCTCTATCTCTATCTCTATCTCTATCTCTATCTCTATCTCTATCTCTATCTCTATCTCTATCTATCTATCTATATCTGTAACTTCAATCCAATGCAAGTGTTTTCTATAGCAACACAGTATTTTAAGAATTTACATTATTAATTTTCATGTTTTGAAACTTAGCAGAGAAACATTTCTTCTGTTACAGAATCACATTTCTTGAGAAATTAATTCCTTCCCCTCACATCAAATTCTCTCTAAGTAAGAAACAGGAAGTAAAAAATGCCTAGAGTCTGGGCAAGGGGTAAAGATAAGCAGATATTTTAATAACCCTGAAAAACTTAAGTGGTCAAATATGAGTGGGAAGAAGAATGAAAAAGACAAAATGTAGTTGCACTCTCCTTTTCTGCAATTTTTCCTAAAAATTCTTTTAGTTTTTGTCTGTTCTCTTCCTGAAGCTTTCTTGAGAACTAGCAAAATTCTTTATAAACTCAGTACAAGTTTTATTCAAAATACAACACAGTACAACTCTAACAAAGGGCCAGAATCCTCACTCTTATTGCACTAGTAAGTGCAAAACACAATCGTCAGGTAGAGTTGTTCAATTTTCTATGGAAATTGTAGAGTGTATTGGGCAAGTTCTGCCCAGTGGATTTTAATTTTCATGGGAGATTTTTCATGATTCATTCTTTTATACAAATTCACTTTTAGTTATTTTATTTTTCTGCCTACTCAGAGGTCACCTATTTCACTGAAATAATTTTCTTTCCCCTAGGCATGAGCAGTACAGCAATTAGTACTATAATTTTCTTATACTTGTTTCATTTCTACAAAATGTCAGTTATATTGTACTATTTATTTCTTATGCTTTGTTGATGCTGCTATTTGCTCAGTTTTCATTGAATTCCACAACCAATTTTTGTCATGGAACCTACATGGCAAATTTTGTGAAAAAGTGAATGACATACCATCTTAAATGTTAGTGATAAGGATTATTTCATGTCTCTTTCCAAGATAATTTTGAAATCACAGGGCTATAAATTGATAATCATCTGTAGATGTTTTAATAGTATTCTCTTGAATAATCTCTTGATAGCATGACTACAGCCATGGATATCACCTACACAGAAGTATAAGTTGTCTGTCTAATCACAGCTATTTGCTTTTCCTTACCTTTCTTTTCATGTCCTTTCTGGTCAAGATCTACTAGAATCTCCTGATGTAAGTTTTGGGGTTTTTTGTGGTTTTTGGAGGTTTGTTGAGTGGGGTTATAACCTCTTCCCTTCACTGAATTTGACAGAAGATACATGCCTAGGGCAAAACACTCGAGAGATCTCTTTTCCCAGTGAACTTTGACAGCAGTGTGGCTTGGAGGAAAGTGGTCTGGGACTACCTTGTCACTTCTTGCCACGAGACTCTAAGTCACCAGATGATGCATGTTAGTTTTATAATTTATGTAAGGGATGCAGCTACCAGAATTTGCTATGCTTATTACAAGAGCAGAGGGTCTAATTTTAACTTTCCTTGGTCATATTAAATTTGGGTAAGTATATTCTCAATGGTATCACCAAAAGTTTTTAATAATGACATAGAATTCATTTTTAGAGTAGCTTGAATTAATGAGATTTGTTATTGGAAAAATTTTGGCTTGAGGTTCATTTAATTGGGTTATTTTTATTTTAACAAAAATGGATAAAAATATTAATTTTTATGTGAAATTGAGTCTTACATCTGCTCTTTTTCAGCCTAGCATTGCATAATGCTACTGAGTCTTCATATGAAGAAACTTGCAAAGTATCAAATTATTTAACTTTACATTACTGTTTTCGTTTGATTAGGAAGGCTTTCACATTCTAAAGCAGATGTTTGTAATGGAACAAGAGGAATGGGCTAAATACACACAGTAAATGTTATTGTACAAGTCACCTTAAATCGTTGCTCTCTCTGGTCTTTAACAATTGTCAATGCAAGGCCCCAACAAAAGTGTGACATAGTTGCCTTGCTATGCTTTATGAAATGACATTTAGCAATACTGCAAAATCAGGCAATGTCCTTTCCAGCAACATTACAAGAGAAGCAGAGATCAAGAATTCAAATGGCAAGCAACCAGTCTTCCAACTTCTGAATTTATGTTGATTATTTATATAAGATATTGTAGTAATTTTCACCCTTCTGAGTCTATAACTGTATAGCCTGTCTACTACAGGCTGTGGCATTTTTTCCCAGAGCATATGGTGTTATGGGCTGCTATCATGGACCAGATATTGGGCCCAAAGGACAGGTCTTGTGTGAAATTAAAGTTTTGAGAGGATGTGCAAAAAATTAGGAAGTAGTTTTTGGCATGACAAATATTACTGCAAGAATTCCTCTGTAGAATCTTTCTTAGGTAAATGTGATAATAGTGTTTACTCCTAATGGCTTTGAGTAAACACAATTTTTTCCCCCCACAATGAAAGCAACAGTTGCTTCTACCTTTTGTCTTGGTGCCAGTTTTTCTGGGCTGCTTGTTTAGTGGTTGAATGCCCGGCTTGTGTCAATTGTTTCCATTGAATTTTATGCATATTTAAAACAAAAACCCTCTGCATGTTTTCTCATAAGTTGATAGAAAATGCACATCTGTCCATATAATTGGGATTTGTTATTAAATGTTATAAAAATTATCTCATCTAAAGCCAAAAAAATACTTTTAAAACTTTCTGTAACATGTTTTTTGATTACCAGATATTAGCTGGCACTAGTACTGGCTTCTTGTGGATAGCTGTACTATATCAGCATTTATTACTTAACCACACTTGATGACTTTCCACAGGAAACAGCAAAATAGTGGTCTTGAGCATATATCAGTTTCAGTAACTAGTGTGCATAAAGTACTGTGTGTGTAGGTGTGTATGGGCATATATATATATATATATATATATGGTTTTTAGTCTGTATGTATGTCTGCATGCATACATGCAGATACATATGAAGTCCATACATTTTTCATGTAGTTGTTGACTGCTGGTATCTCCAAGTGTCCTAATTTCTGCAGAGAGGTTTTCAGACCATCCAGAATCTAAAGAGTTGACTGTACAGGGTAAGTCAGATTAGGTGAAAAATTCAATGGTTAAATTTGGGAATTTTGGAAACAAGTGTTCAGAAAATATATATATTCCAATTTATTTTTTTTGCTCTACCATTTATACGTAAGGGTATCCTGCTTTTGATGACAGTGTAATTCTATTTTATATTTTCTCAAGCTTCTTATCTGATTGACACAACTTCAAATCAAGGCAGTCTCTGTGTGATATTGTATCAGACACTGCTTTCAAACAGTACATACCTATTTTTCATTCTGAGTGAAAAGTAAAAGTGCCAGCATGAAGAGAACATGCTTTGCTCAGTGCTGCAGAATTAGAATCACAGAATCATGAAGGCTGGAAAAGACCTTTGAGATTATTCAGTTCAGCCATTAATATAGCCCCACTATGTTCACACAACTAAGCCATGTTCCCAAGTGCTACATTCCCACTCCTTTTGAACACTTCCAGGGGTGGTGATTTTATCACTTCCCTGTGCACCCTATTCCTGACCACACTTTCAGTGAAGACTTTTCTCCTAATATCCAACCTAATACCGCTCTGGCACAACTTGAGGCCATTTCCTATCTTCCTGTCACTTGTTCCTTGGGAGAGGAGACTGAGTTCCAACTCATTAATACTGCCTTTCCAGGTAGATGCAGAGGATGATGAGGTCCTTTCATATCTTCCTTTTCTCCACGCTAAGCAATCCTAGCTCCTTTAGCTGCTCCACACAAGACTTGTGCTCCATACGCTTCTGCAGCTCTGTTGCTCTTCTCTGGACATGCTCCAGCACCTCAATGTCTTCCTTGTAGTGAGGGGCTCAGAAATGGACACTGAACTCGAGGTGTGGCCTCAGAAGTGCTGAGTATGGGGCAGACCATAGAATCTCTGTTCTGCTGGTCACACCATTTCTAGGTATGACAGCCTAGGATGACGTTGGCTGTCTTGGCCTGCTGGAAACACTTGTGGCTCTTGTTCACCTGGATGCTGACCAGCTTCCCTAGGTCCTTTTCACTGGGCCACTTTCCAGCCACTCTGGAACAGCCTGTAACACTGCAGGAGGTTGTTGTCATCCAAAGGCAGGACTTGACACGTTTTACACAGCAAACAATCAGCCTTGGCCCATCAATCCAGCCTGTCCAGATCCCTCTGCAGAGACTTCCTACTGTATTATGGGTCTTAATTCTGCTCTCCATCTCCTTCTTCCATCTCAATCTGCTGCGTACCCTGAGGACAACTGGTCTTGCTATTTAAGTCTGGGGCAAAGTAGGCATTTTCCCCTGTCCTTTTCAGTATGTTTCAGTATGTTTTCCCTGTCCTTTTCAGTATGTTTCCTACTACATCCAGTAATCCAGGATGGAGATTCTCCTTGGACTTCTTGTTGCTGATGAATTAGTAAAAATATTTTTCATTACCTTTTACAGCACCAGCCAGATGAAGTTTGGCTTCTCATCTTTCTAACTTTCTCCCTGCATTCACAACATCTCTGTAGTCATTTTGATGTGCCTGTTCCTTCTCCCAAAGGTGACACACTCTTATTTTCCCCTGGAGTTCCATCCAAAGCTCTTTCTATATCCAGGCCAGTCTTCTTCCCTGCTCTCATCTTTTGGTACATGGGGACAGCCTGCTTCTGTGTCTTTAAGATTTCCTTCTTAAAATATTTCTAAAATTCCTAGACTCTGCTGCTCTTCAGGACTGCCTTTCAGTCTCCTAAACAGAAAAAACATGCCCTCTGGATGTCCAACATGGCAGTTTTGCTGACCTTACTTCCTCAAGCACCAGAAACTGCATAATTTCATGTTCCCTAGGCACAAGATGACCTCCAACCATCCTATCACACACCAGTCCTTCTCAGATCACAAGCAAAAGGCCCAGAAGGTGCCTCCCTGAGATGGGTCACTCATGAGCTGTGTCAGCAGGTTCTCTGCCAAACACTTTCTGCCACCTTTGCTACTGCTTCCTCTCTGCTGTGCTGTTTCCAGCAGGCATCTGATAAAGTTGAAATCTTCCATGAGAACAAAGGCTAATGACAATGAGACTTTTCCCAGCTGTTTACAGAATATTTCTTCTGTTTCTTCATCCTGGTTGGCTGGGATATAACACAATCCACCCAGGATGTCTGTCTTGTTGACTATCTCCTGATTCATACCCACAAGAACCCAACTCTATCATTATCATCATTCATCTCTAGACAATCGAAGTACTGCCTATAATACACAACTGCTCCGCTGCCTCTTTCCCCTCCTAAACAGCTTATAGACATGCACTGATCCACTGCAGCACTCCAGTTGTGCAACTTATCACATCAAGACAGTCATGACAACTAGGTCATATTTTTTCAGTTGCACCATGGCTTACAGTTCCTTCTGTTTGTTGCCCATGCTACATGCATTGGTGTAGATGAACTTAGTTGGGTTATTGTCTTGCACTGGGAAAACTCTGATTCCTGCATGACCATTCTCAGATGCTTCCACAGTTTCAAACACATCATTAACCCTTGGTTTCTTGCTGCCACAAGGATCTCCATCACCTACTTCTACCAAGATTGAAAGACCTATCTAACACACTGTCTCTCAAAAAAGGGAAATGTCACCCCTAGTCTTATCTCAAATGACCTTGATTTTATCCTCTTTCCTCTTCAATTCTTAAAGCTTCAATTCATAGCTTAAATCTATGAACCCTAAACCCTTTTTCCTCTTCAAGGCAGGTGTGCCCCATCTGTTGCCAAGAGGCCGGGTGCTGTGTAAACCCACTCATGATCCAACCCATGATCAAAACCTCCCAAATTCTGCTGGTGACACCAAGCTCAGAGTCATATACAATATATACAATTTTCTTTGTTCTAACCCTGTCATTCCCTGTAACAGGCAGAATAGAGATAAGACAACTGCTCAAGCTCTCAGTCAGTCATCCTTAGACAGTTGAGGTCCCTCTTGACAGTCCTCAGACTTCTTGTTAAAACTCTATCACCCACTTGAAAAAAAAACAGTAATGGATAATAACATCTTTTACCCTGGACCCTAGGAAGGCAGCAGACTTCCCTATGGGCTAGGTGATGTTGGATGTTTTGTTCCCCACAGAAGGGAGTCACCAATGACAACTACCCTCCTTTTTTTCTTGATTGAAGTGGGGGTAGACTGACTGGCCCTAGGCCAACAGCTTGGATGCACCTTCATCCCCGTTGCTGTGTGTCTGTCCCTCAAGTTCCAGAGCCTCATATATATTGAGGGCACCTTAGTGGCTGGGAGGGGATTCATCTGCTGCCCCTAACAGAAATCTGATTCACTGTGTCTTTGTCCCTCCTAAATCCCTGTCACTGACCTGCCCTTTTAGATTCCCTCCTTCAGGCTGGTGATAAATGTGGTAGGGGATTTTTCCCTTCTGGTGATGTAGCTGGCTGATGCATATTCTCAGGGATGGAAGGGAATGGCTTCACCAGTCAGTCTTCTGCTCTGAGTCCCTGATAGTTCTTAACCTTTCTGTATCCTTTCTTAGCTCTGCCACTAGACTGAGCAGATTGTCCACCTCGTCTCGTCACACCTCTGTCAACTGCTGTTGACTCCCCTGCCCTCCAACACCAGTGCCAAGCTCTGGCACATCCTGCAGCCTGACACCTGGACAGCTGCATGCTTTTGTGAGATCTCTGTCTGTGTCACCACATCCTTTCTGGTAATAAATAGCATCATGCCGAGGCAGGGATACCACAACTGAGTTCCTTCCAAAGAGGGGTGACCACTGACTTCCATACCATTTTACTAAGAATTCACCCCCCACCAAGAACCCACAGATTAGAAGATATCAGAGGCTGTAAACCAAATTTTAGTGCAAGTCTCCTTTTGTACTTTTCAACAATTGTTTGTGTTGCAGCCACTCTGATTCCTATCATTGATATCTCCTCTCTTTTTAATAAATGATGCTACCATAAGAAAGGCTGTTGGCCAGCTAGGTATATACAGGAAAGGCATATAAGTCTTCAGTACTTTTCTTTCTCATTAATACCCCAAGCACAGTGAAATGTGTCAATAAAATCTAGCTGAAGTACTGTGAATTGTTCTCTTCTTTCTGCAAAGTCAAAACACTGTCAATACTGATGTGAGATGACGTCAAAATATGTTGGAAAGCCTTGTGAATACTAGCCTTTTCAGACAAAGAGGCTCTTTAAAAAGAAGTTTCTGTCAAAAATCCGATTTGAACTCTTCCTTTTGCTTTGAATTATACAGAAGACGTCTTTGAAGAACATGACCTGCTTTACATCATTCAAATGTATCATTACATCATAATACAAGAGAAAATTTTTCTTTTCATGTGACCCTATGGGAGATGTTATACATCTTCAGCACAGGTGACCTGGTACTGATACAGGAGATGACACATAAATGAAGTGACATCATTCACAACTGGTGATTAAATAATTCCTAGGGACTCACAAAATAATTCTGCAGAAAACAAAAATTGTAACTAGGTGATAATTGGAGCCTACATGCTCCCCTGTTCTGAGTTAATTTTTTCCCTGAACATGGTATTCCTACATCTAATCTTTTTACAGTAGATTAAACATTAACTGTGCTGGGGTTTTTTACTATCAATTATTTAAATGATTGGTTTATGCCTAAGCAAGTGAAATAGTTCTATTTGTCAGAAGAATATATATTACATCTTACTCTTCTAGAGACCTTTCATTCTAGGATACTTTGAGGACATTAACCTAGTGCACTCATATGCTGTATTTTTATGATAACCTGATCATTTTTATGATAACCAGGTTATCATAAATCTGGAATCAGAGGAGAACAAGGACAGTGACAGATATGGATAGCAAAAGTCCTTGACTCTTGGACACAGTTTCTGGCCATGAAATTCAGATACTTAATATTTTCTGTGGGCAGGAAATGTCTTGTCACATCCATGACCTGAAAACTGCATTAATTGCAGAGTGTCTGAGAGAAAATGTTATAACTTACAGCTAATAGGAAATAGATATCCTAATAAAAAGAAAACAGTTGCAGCATCTTTGCTATGGTTTAAAATTCTGCATTTTGGACTTTACAAAAAGACCTGCGTTGGTTTTTGATTTATTCTTAACTTCAGGTAGTTATGATATGCAATGGAAGTGCTCAGCAACAAAGAAAGTGGCTTATTGTTATTTTCCTATTAATTAAGATTTTTCTATATTTGAAATTGCTTATTTGAGGTATGATAAACTACCACCTGAACAAGAGAGAAAAGGTAATCTCTCCACAGTGTTCTTTGGTATACCAAACTTGTGCTTCCAGCATAAAGTATAATAAATTCTGGTTCTTTGAGTACTACCTGTTTACATTAATGTGTTCCATGTTGTATTTTAAGTCATAGATTTTTCTGTCAACAGTTCTTTATATTTGTGGCGTGTAATAGGTTGAGCTGTAAGTAGAGTACTGTGCCTGGTGCTGTCTATGCTGACTTGCTGAATATTTTTAGACACATGTAAAAAGTATACATTTCCCTCTAATTACAGCTCAGTATTTCAGCTTTGAAGGAATAACAGCATTGCTTTGGAGGTTAGTCACAATAATACCAAGAAAAGAGTACACATCAGTAGGGCTTGAGACACTCCATGAAGGAAAGGGTGTGGGGGGTGAGATTTATTAACCTATTAAAGAAATGTGACACATAAAGAAATACGACAGCATAACCTTTCTGTCACTCAGCTAAGGTCTCAGATCTCCTCTTGGAGAAAGATGGAGAGGCATAGCATAAAGCAGAAAGACTTTTGTATTTCTATGAAAATGAGGAATGGCAGAATGATTGTTTGCATGACTACTGCCTACATCTCTGCAGTCACTTTGCCAGAAATCCTGCATGAAAATATTAAATCACTTGGCATGCCCTTTCCTAGGCTTCATCTTTTGCCTCTGTGAACACTAATTCATTAGGCTGTTCCACTAACACTTCCAGAAATTTTGGCTGCTTTGGTGGGCACATACCATTGACTTTCTCATTTATTCAACAGAAAATAGGGGATACCTTATACCTTCACCCTATACATCTATCTTCACACACAACAATTACAGATCAAGGTAACTTTTCTAGTTTTATGGCACTTTAAATATACATGAAATTGGAAAAACTCTAAAATCTAGAAGGTGTTATAAATATTTTATTATGGGGTTTGAATGCAAATGGCAATACCTGAGATTTGAACTCAGTTTTGTGTATGTATTTTTCTAGGTAAAAAGCCTTTGATTTTTTTTTCTAGTTTATTTTAATTGATTTTATTATCTTTCATTCTGCTTCTATACTTACATTTATTTTTTTCTGCTTTTTGGAAAACAAAACATTATCTTTAGCATAAAAATGATACTGACATTTGGGGAGTGTTTAGGGGGGGAAACCATACTGTTTTCAGTAAAGTCAATAGGGTCTGCCCATCAAGCAAGGTCATCAGTAGCACAAGAGGAGTTTTATAATCCAAAATCTGTTCCTCAGCACTTCTCTCCTACAGACTATCTAACACAGAAACAGGACCTCTACCTACAAAGTACTGAAGTATGTAGATATCCTAGACCTTATGAATACTTGCATTGGGTTCCATGGGGCCATTCAGATGCTCACTGTTGAGCATCTGATCAAGTGCACCTGGAAGCCAGATCCTAGACTGATTTAGGGTATATATCCTGGTGTTTCCCTTACTCTAGAAGAGATTTAAACAGAAATGGGTTTACCTTATTTTTTCTTTTATTTTTCAATGGTTAGAAAAATGCTGATTTAATTTTCCATAGAAAAATAAAAATTTAATTTTTAGGGAGTAACATTGCAGAAGCTCAACACTGCTCGGTTCCTCCTTTTTTTCTTCCCCCCACAAGTGTGAAATGAGATGTTTTCATTAATTATTAAATATTTAGTTTTAAAATTAGTTGGATTTCTCCCTCCTTCCCATTGAGTAACAATGTTCCTTCAGTTCTGTGAGATCATGGTTCTATTTCACATATCAGGCACCAGGTAGTAAATTGGAAGCATTCTGTGCTTTTGAGATAGAATGGTTTTAATTAAGAAATCTTGTAGACATAATGCAAAAGCTGACATTACTGTTCTATCCAGCAGAATGCACACAGGCCTCTCAGTACGTTTTCCAAAATTATCCCTGTGCAATCCATGCAGTTAAGTCAAAGCCCCATGCTAATCTTTACAGATTCAAATCTGGGTCACTGCAGTGTATAGACAGCATTTACCTTAATGTAAATAATTCACGAGCATGACAATTTTCTATTTTCAATTTCTTTCACAAGTTGTTATGGCTATTCATTATAATATGCTAAACATAAAAGAAGAGAAAATCTACAGTTGTAAAAGGGAACAAAGCACTACATTATCTGAGAAAACTTGCCTTTAGTGTACTTTGTAGCAATTTTACATTCTGTGAAATATTTTGTACTGTTTAGTTGGGGTTTTTTTTCAGTTAACACCAAAGCAAACGTGTCATATAATTATACAAGATTTCTGGAAATTAAATGAAACTTTAAAATGTCTAGATAGTGCCAACGGTAATGACAGATCACTTCATAAGGATAACATTATGTTCTTTCTTGTACTTTTGCAAAATTTTAAAAGCTTCTTTACATTTGTATTCAGATAGTGTCAAGGAAAATCAAAGAAAATCCTGAAACTCCAGGTTCATACAAGACCAAACACAGGCTGGTGAAGGCGTGAGGTTAATGTATCTGACTCTCAGTCTTGTCAACATACATTGTCAGCTGTTAAGTACAAATATTTTTGTATTTATATGAAAAATAGTGATAGCGTATACATTAAAGATATTTGCAATGAGTAGGCTTTATATGTTATTGATAAGAGTCTTTAGTAGGTGATAGAATTACCCCCAGAATGAATTTAAACCAAACTATTCTTTCTGATGTACTATGCATAATAATTGTAATAATAATCTGTATTTCCTGGCAGACATTCATCTTTGCACACAAACAGCTTCTTATAAATTTCATTTCTTGGGGAAAATAGCAGGGGACATGATTTTTTTCATAGGTAATGTCAGCATCTGTGATAGGACACTGTCCTTTTTTTGCACAACCCAAATTTTGTTGACTTCTTGCTAACCTCTTTAATACTTATAGAGTTCTGCAGTCCTACTGCCTACCACTAAACTTTTTGAAGTTACTGGCTAAAATGGAAAGCTATTCCATAAACCCCCTCTCTTAATTTCTTTCTTTGAATGTCTGGTTTTAAGTAATTTGGCTTTACAAATGAAAAACTTGTCTTGTTCATTCAGCACACAACTTTTTTCTTAAGCAAATGGTAGCATGTTCTATATTCCTGATAGAGCCATAACAAACACAAGAAATTCAAGAACTATCCACAGTGGACTTTATTCTGGTTTGCAATTTCTTTATAGTCCATTCTTCTGAGCTCAGGAATGTCAGATTCTTCTGAGGTAAGACTGCAGTGTTTCCTTTCCAAAAGCTATTATGGGAATGGCTGGGAAATACATGAAGTGAGAAGCATTTGTGTAAATAGAACGTGATCCAGAGTGGTAGATCTTTCTAGACAGATTATGTCTAAAGTGAGCTGCCTGGCCTCAGGAACTTGCATGCAGGATGTATGGATCATTGCCTCTGTTTAGGGACAAGGGAAAAGACCAGAAAATGAGCTAAATTTATCTATAGATTTCAGTCTTCAACAGTATTGACACAAAATATTATTGCTGTAGATTTGTTGAAAAGTATAAACTGAAGATAATTTAGCATTTGCAATTTCCTTTTAGGGCCAGTGGTATCAGGCCACATTATTATGATATTTCTATAAATGACAGTGACGTGTTATAGAACAACCCATCAGGTTAAAACATATAAAAAAAAGAATTATTGTTCTTTCTAAAAAATATTTTTGTACTATGTGAGGTGATTAATTGATTGTGTTTATTTTAGATCATAGGTGATCAAGGGAACCCTTTCTGGTCCATGCCTTACAATATGTTTAGAACAGATAATACAATGAGAGTTCTTACACCAATTATTTGCCCTTGTGTGGAAGGGAACTGAAATCTCAGAGATGGATCAAAGCTATGATCAACAGTGACATTTCTTGTCTGCTGAATAGAAAGAACGTGTTTCAAAAAATATATGACAGTTTTCCTACAGTAGGAAAAATGGCAAACATGCACTCTGAAAGCTATTTTTAAAACTGGCAGCGTGAGATAAATAGGATGGTGATTCCACACTTAATAATTTTATGTAATTTTCCCACTCACTTCACGAAGTACATTATTTATTTTGAGCCTACTCAGCTTTGCCAAAAAGTTGTTTTTCTTAATTTTTCTGTCATTAGTTTCAACTCATTGTAAATTGTCATGAAATTCACTTTAAACACAATCAACTGTATTTTAAAGCATAAACACGGAATTGCTTTATTGTATTCTATGTAAACAAATACATTGCAAATGAAACAAGAATCAGATGCATTGGCTAGGAGATGAGTTGTGGGTTTCTTTGCCAGTCAATTTGGCATTAATTTTTAGACATTATGTACATATAAATAATGCTACATATTCACAAAATGAAGGTGCCACCAGAGATTAGGGATAGAAAATATTCCTTTTTTTGTAGTACTTCTTTTAAAAGCTTGTGTCCTTTTGAAAATAGCTCCTGTTGTAACTACTGAAGCTAGGGGATGTAGCAGGTTGACTTGTCATCAAGAATGAATTCAGGGAAGAAGCTGAATACTCTTTAGACTACTTTTTTGACAGGATCCTCACAATTAGCTTCTTACTAAACTGATAAAGAACTTCATATTTGAAAATATATTTGAGGATTTGGTTTTGAGGCCCTTCATCTTGTTGCTATTGCAAATGTTGAAAAACCTTTTCCTGTGATTTGAAAACCAATTCAACATGCTATCACTGTGGTTAGGAAAAAGCTAGCACACTAGAACAGGACAGAATAGATTATCAAAATTGCCCTTCTCTCTATAACATAAGTTTAGATAGATTGTTTGTCATCACAAATCTTTTGCTTGCAGATTTTATTTCACCTCTATCAATTAAGAAAGCCTTCACAGACACAAGTGACGCTTCATTTTCCATCAAAAATTCCTGTTTCCTCATCATATCAAAGCAAAAGGTGAGATGAGCTAATACAGTGCCAACGTTTTTCTGATTTTTTTTTTTGTCATTAATTTTTAAGGTTTAAGAAATAACATTGTTTCATATTTCTCAGAAAGAGTCCTGCCATAATGCCGGTTTCACTGGTGCACAGCCCTACTTATACACTGGAAATTAAGCCAAATACCTTTTTTTTAAGTCCTTAAATTAGAGGGAATGGTTTCAAGATTCTTATTCTTTGGCTTATCAGAAGGCTGGACTAAATCACTACTAAAATAGTGTCAACATTGAATGTATTACCTGCTGTTTTGGTTGTCATATTATTTCCAAAAAATAGAACAATCAACAAAACCAAAATAGGAATGGAATTTAAGAGATTTAACATCAACGATTCATGCTACAGACTTTTAGTGTGATCTTTAGGAAAGCCTTAATGTGCTCTTCCTTTACTTCCTTATTACTATGGTAGAAATGCCTAATAAGTAAGTTGTTCAGGAAGGCTAAATTTGCCAGATTTTTATAAACTATCTAAAAAGGGTTTCAATGTGATAAGCTGGAGGTTCTATAATAGGGATTCAGTATAAGGGTATTTATTGCATGTTCCTCAGCTAAACTGTCTCCTCTGCAATTATGCAAAGAAAACTCGGAAAACACCTTAATTTAAAAAAAAAATGAATTAGTTGCTTTTACACTACTGCATTTTTCAGTGACCTGTACCTTCTCAAATGCCAAATCTGGGTTAGAGACAATTATTATATGTCAGTTATATATAACTGACATGTAAGCAGCAACATTAAAACAGGGTCAGATAATAAAGCTAGCAACAATTGATGCAACACATCTAAATTTTTTGGGGGTGAACTTTCACTTCCAGATTTTAATTTCTTTATTTTTCAACATTTCCTCAGTCTAGAAAACTTACCCCACAAGGCAAGTGATATCAGCAAATGACATTTCATACAAAATCTTTGTCTTGGGCTGCTGTCCAACATTTCAATCTTTCTGCAATGTAGCAAAAGCTGAATTAAATGTCAGAGGTCTTGCATTCTGGTCATTCACCTCCCACAGGTAAAACGTTTTACTAGTGTTCATTAGCCAATTCAGCCAGCTATTATTGTTGAACTGACTACGAAGGTGCTCAAAGAAACGCCCCCAGGAATTGTGTGGTGCAACAGCATAACTGGTTCAGAATTTATACTGTTGCGTTGACACTTACCCTTATTTCTTCGTCCATAAAAGGTTATGTAGAAAGGCAACGCTGGAAATGACCAGAGGTGCTGGGAGAGGTTCAATCCCAGCTTGGTGTGTGAGTAGCCATTACTGCCAGCTCAATCACCTAGTCAGAAAAATCCAGTAGCATTTGTTGGTACATCCATTAAGTAGAAGAAGAAAATCTGACCTTAGAGGACCTTGGAGGGTATTTTATTCTCCTTGTGGCAGGTAAGATATTCTCCTTGTGGCACACGGTAAGATATCTGTGGTGAAAAAAACCCTTGTGGCAATTGTGTTATTGCAAAAGTCAATAATGAAAATCTCAGCATTGCTCTTCATTAGGATTTTTACTGAGTGTTGCAAAGAGAGGAGAAGAACAGAATTTGATTTGGGGTAACCACAGTGTAATGGGAGGCTACATATTTACCTGGGAATGTTCCAGATGAGATGTTTTCTTTTAAAGCCTGACAGGTCATTTACAAAGTCTGGCAGCTGATCACAGAGATCTCAATGAAGGCAGAAGTAGTTGTTTTCCAGCAGTGTTTCTCCTGTGTAAAGGACGATTTCACCAGCAGCTGTTCATCCCTGAAACGTGGTGAGTCTGGGACCATGCACATGGGCCTATAGAGTAGATGAATGAATAACATTTTAGGGGTCTACTGTGTTCATGACTTGCAGGTCTCTGCTTCTGAAAGCTGTTGCACTGATTATTATCAAAGAGGACCCTCTACGTGTCACAAAAAGCTTATTTGAACAAACTATTTTTGAAGTTTTAAAATTGGAAAATAACTTTCATGTATATACGTATACATGGACACTTATACCTATGTTTTTCTTTCCAAATGTCACAGTCACAAAAGTCACTATCATACTCAGTGAGTCATGGTTAATTTATTTCATTTTTCTTGATAGAAATAGCAAGATGATTTTTTAAATTGTCTAGCTGGTTTAGAATTAGGATGGCATATATCTGAGGCTGTGCAGGCTCTGGATGCTAAAGAAAGTCCCAAGAGATGGATTCATGAGTAGACTGCAGGTAAGGCAGTCAAAGGCACACATCAAATTAATTTGTCACAAGGTAATTTATCACTGGATTGTGCAATTTTTCACATGGTTCTTACCCCTACAAAATAGTTAATGTTTACATGGATAAAGTACTGGGAATGATCCGTCTGCATAAGAAAAATTCTTCATTTTATATCCCCCTCAGATGTTTTAATTCATTTCTGTAATATTTTACTTCAAAATAGTTTGAATTGGTCAGGCTGTAAGTGGATGTAAACTTACTATTGAAATAACAAACAGAAAAACCCTTATCTTTGGAGAATGGAACTTTGTTTTTCCCTTGTGCCATTTAGTATCTATGGATACATTTAGATAATTAACTATTCACTAGTTCAAACTAGTTGTTTGACATTCCCAATGGTTAAGCTCTTTCTCTGACGATTAGTGTTCTATGCTTTTGAAGATAAAGCCACAAAAAAACAAATGAAGACACATAAATCCAACAGCTCCATAAGTGCTGCAGAAAAAGCAGAGACCAAAATGTTCTGCACAGATATGTATTCCACTATTTCTTCCACAATCCAAAGTTCAGTTCAAGTATGAGATGCATACTTCTCTAAGCAAATTTTCTGTTGATTTCTAGTTGATGGGAAGAGGAAAAACTCGGTTGTTATATAAAAAGTGAACAAAGCAAATACTGTGAGTCTATATACTATGGTTTCATTACCTAATCAACTGTAATGTGCAATATTTGAAGTGACAAAGTAGATTGATGGGGAAAATATCTTCCAAAAATATTCTAAATTTAATAGAAATGACTGAGAATCAAGAAAAAAAGTAGTAAAATTATTGGAACAGAAATGTGGTAATAATAAGATTAGGACCTCAAGCAGACAAGGTTGTGTAGGGTCTCAAAAGTTCCTAGCCTGAGGTGGAAATACTGTCCTCTGTCCTTTTGCATTTCTATGGGATGCTTTTTCTAGCCAGTTGCAAAAATGACAAGTGTTCTCCTAATGATTTCTTCTCAAAGATTATGCAATAGAAAGTCTAAATTATCAGATGCTGATATTGTGTAGCTTTGACTACTGCTATTACTTACTTATAAAAATATATAAATTCAATATTTCCTGAAAGAAAATGGCCAAGTTGTTGACCCTATTAGTATCTGAATATGTTATAATAGTACTACTATTTTAGTAATATTAATATTTATATGATTGTTACAGTGTTGTGTTCACCATAGCTACTCTCATGAGAGGTATCCTAGAGGTCAGCTACAAGAGATGTGCTTTTGAAATTTGCTTCAGGAATGCTTAAGACTCTCAATAAATATTTTATTTTATTTATTGTATATTTTTGGTTGAAAATAACCATTAAAAACGTGCTGAAATGACTAAATAATGAGTACATGGGGATTTCACAAGTGGAATTACATTTAAAAATGGACGGTGAATAGACTTACTCATTCTGAGCTGACATAATATGATGCATAAAGGCCTAGTAAACACATCTATATATTAAATGTGCTATTATTAGCCAATAAATTTTAAATGAAAGTGAGATATGCCACACAATTCATACCTTGTGTAGAAGTAACAGGAATTAGAAGATAAATCAAGGAATGTTTTTATAAGGGAAATGTAAAAGGCTAGGGCAGCTGGTAATCACGAATTTTCTTAGTGGTTTGTGGAATTGAAAATACACTTATGTCATTAGTCTTAAAAATAGCTGGATTTTCCCTTGTATATCTAGGTATCCTATAAGAAATGTCAACACTCCCATTTAATCATGCCGTTTCTCCTTTACCCATATGGGTATCCAACCAAAATTTTTCAATCATGTTTACGTACACTTGAATGCTGGACATGCATTGGTCATTGCTAGATGTACAGAGTTGCACTAAGTTCTTAGTTTCTCTACCTCAATTATCGTAGTGCTAAGTAGAAACTACAAAAAATATAGGGCTCTTAAAAATGTGGTAATGAAGAAATAATGAAGAAATGAAGAAATAATTGCACAAGATGCTTCTTGAAGATGATATCAGTATTGTTCTTAAAATAATATGTCAAAATACATAGCAAAATAGACACAGGCACACTGAACATCTAAATTAGGAGTTAATATAGACTGAAAAAGAATAGTTAATAGTAAACTAGGCTGAAAAAAATGTTACTAAATACGACAAAGAACGCAGAAGTTTAAATGGTTTGAAATTATTGAAGAAAATTAATATCTCATTTGTATCTATAAAAGTTTAGGAAATATATTTTTTTTTAAATAAGCACTTCCTTTATCTAGTTGTACGTGTCTTAGGAAGGATGTTTGTAGCTCATCATTCCTCCAAAAGTCTTAAGTACTGTGCAAAAGCACATTGTAATCCCTGCATGATTTCTGGTCTAAATATAATCAGACGTCATCTCCTGCTATTGACAACCATCTAATGAAATAACACCAAGGTCCTTGCAAATGCACCTGAGATCCTGACAGATATTGTTAGAATATGAGCTCCAGATTGACCCCTGAATGCAGAAAGACAGCTTTGAAGACCAAGAGTGTGCAACAGCTCCTCAGTTCCTGTAAGCAGCTTTTGTTTTTTCAAACCTAGAAAAGAGAAGATATTAAACAGTAAAAGATGTTACTCTTTTTTGTACTGTCACTGCAAACCATCAGGGCATTCTCCACATCTCTGAAGCTGATGGCAATTTTAACCTTAAAATAGACACCATATTGCCATTTAAAAAAAAAAAAAAAATTAAAGGGGGAAACAAATGCAGATCTGCCACAATCTTCAGGCTCAGATTTGTAGGTACGAAACTTGTGCAATTAAGACAACATTACTGATTCTTTTCCTTTTCTAAATGACTTAAGTGGGCCATTCAGTGAGCAAGAGCTTCCTACCAATTTCATGAAAGTGGAACTTCTTGCTTTAAATCTAATGCAGCCAGGTAGAACCAGCAGTATGTAACTCAAGTGCGCACCTGAGAACTGCTCCACTGCAAGGATTTTTCCTTTAAGTACATTGGATAGGGCACATAAAAACCTTCTATCTTCATTAATTGGCTTTGTATGGGGCAATTTACACCTTACATGGAGACAATTTTTCCTCATGAGAAAGCTGATTAAATTACAGCTCATTAATAAGAATACCTTTGTTACTGAAGCTGTCTCTTAACCACAGGTAAGCCTCACTGTGACCTACTTTTATTGCTTTTAGAATTCTCAGATTTTTCATTTTTGAGTACTTACCTTACATATGATTGGCTGCAGGATAAGATAGTCTCATAGTCTAATTTTAGATGTAGATATAGGTTTTCTTCTGTGAGAAATAAATTCAAAAATAACTTTTTAGATCATAAGATGCCGGCAAGTTTATGGACATAGCTCACATTTCCATTCCAGCAGTTGAGAAAAGGGAAAAGATATCTTGAACATTTATAACAGTGCTCTGATTCTTTGTATTCAGATATTTATTATTCAGAATACGTATTTTTTCTGTCTCTGGCCCCAAAGGAGCTCTTTCTCAGGAAGCTTTTTCATTGCTTGTATTGCCAAAAACAGTACTTCTTTCTGGAAGACTCTGTAGAATTGAATGGAAACTAAAAAGAAAGGTTTTAGAGAAATATGATGAGTTTTAAAGCAATTTCTGTGAAATTCTAAATAGTTTTACGCAGAAATATTAATAATTTAATTTTTTTGCTTGTCTGTAAAATCCTGTCGTATGAATACAATCTTATATCACAGATTGGCTGGAAAATTCTGAAGAGACTGCAGTATATATTAGTTGTTACTGGGGTTTTTTATCTCGCTCTTATTGAGAAATGAACTTAAAATAAGTTATTGACATGTATTATTAAGAGATTCCTAAAGCTTAGATTCCTGGAGATTTCTACATTTTTCTGGCATTAGTAGAAATGGTTTGAGTGCACCATTTGTTACTGTTACAGCATATGGACACATGCCCTAATATTGATATTGCTCTGTAACTGCAAAATAGTAAAAAGGTATCATGAAATTGTTATGGCAGTCTAAAAATTACAAAACCTGTGTTAACAGAAATGCTTTTCACATCAATTTCCTGGGTTGCTGCATACTTTTACTTTTTAAACTGTGTCAGAGAAATGAAAACATAAAACTTCCAAAACTCTGAGATTTTACTTTATTGGTATTCGCTAGAAGAAGCAGAGCCCATTTATACACACCCTATTTTTAGTAAGATTATAACATTATATCATTCTTAGTTTCCTGCAGAAAAACAGAACTAATTAAAGACATCCTTATTAGAGTGACTCCGTATAATGATTTCCTAATTTTCAGCTCAAAAAATCTGCTTAGTGTCATCTTTATTGCTGAGTTTTTGACCATCCAGATACAGAAAAAAAGCGCAGCTTCAAACCTGATTAATGAAATTTAGATTAATGACCAAAGAGGATAAGATTTCCTCATGCTGTTGATCTAATTCTGTTTATAATTTGGTCTCAGGCCAGACTACACCTGTCATTCAATTTTACGTCTTTCTAATGTCAATGTTTCAAAAAAAGATAGAATTTAAAATTAACTCTCTTATAGAACAGATTTTCCTTTTACTTTTAGGAATATAACCTCTGAACATGGGAATTGCGGAACTTTAGTACTTGTCAAAAATCTACTATTTCCTGGACAACAGTAATGCTTTCTGAAGTCCAAAATACATGATTTTTTTTTCTCATTTTCATTCAAAATCTGGGAAATTATGCAATGTTGTCAATAATAGAAAGTATTCAAGTATTGTAAATATGGACTACACTTCAGAAAAAAAAAAAGAGATGAGTTACAAAACATAGCTCTGTAAAATTGCATGAAATTCCCAGTTCTGATTAGAAATAAGATGATCATTATATACAACATTTTCCTCTTCATATATATTGCTTTGATAACACGTTCATCTGCACTTGTAGGGACTTCAGAGTTTTTAATTGTTTCTATGGAACAAAAATATAAACCCCACAAAATCTAGATTTTTTTCAGTAAAAAGAATTTATTTTTTTCTTAAAATATGCCTGGATTTACTTTGACCTTTTAAATGACAATGTCATACTAGGTCAGTATTATTTCTGTTCTTGTAACTACTTGTATCTGGAGGTAATACTCCTCCCTTTTAGAAACAAACCCAAGTATTTAACAATGAACTCTTTTAAGCTATGTTATTTTGTTGGTCATGTGCAGGGAGGGTAATGCCAGACTGCAAGAACACATAAAAGATGAATTATCCACACTCACATGATATATCAATTGCATAGGGAGAAAAAAATAATTAGGTCTATAGCACTCTTCCAAGGCCTTTGCTTCATTTCCAGACTCATTGTTCACCTTGAAAAGTGCTTGAATTGGAAGTACTTCTGGATTTTTAAAATTGCACTCACAATAATAAAAAAAAAGTAATGACTCAGAGAAAGCCGTGTGTGTGTGTTTTCCAGGTTTAAACTGTTTATCAAGAGTTTATATATATCTTCTTCTACTTCTTAACAAAATAAATAAGGGTGAATGAATAGATGAAATCTGTTCCCTTCTAACATTTAAAATGATACTCAGAATGGAAAAAAATAGGAGTATTTGGTAAAGCTGTTTGTAAAGGAAGAGCATTGCTCCAACATTTACAGTACAAAAATGGACCAAAGAGTACCAAAAAAGAGATGTGGATGAAGGACACATTAGAATGGACCTGGGATCTTTTAAAACTAAATTTTAAACTACATTCAAAAATGATACAGAAATTGGCAAAAATATTGCTAAAGCCAATTTTGCTTAAGTTTCCAATAAACAGTTCTTGCAATTTTTGGAGGTTCAGACAGAATGAAAAGTGAATGTTTGCCATATAAATGAATTATTCATGTTTAGGGAGGGTATCTTGGCATAAACCACACTGCATAGGTGGCTGAAATGAGTCATTGCATTTCTTCTTTGAAAAAAGGTTATGTTTCTTGTCTCAGGGCTAAGAGAAATCTTTTCACTTAATGATGGGCAAAATAGGGGGTTTTTTTCAGGGTTTATGTAGGCCAGGCCTGATGAGGCTGATAATAAGGCATATAGTTTAACTGGGAGAAGGTAAAATGGACACATTTGAATTATTAACCAAAATGACAAGAATTGGTGCAGAAACCAAACAAGAATTTACATGTTTTCCAGCCTTTAGAGAGCTAGTACACTTTATGAAAAGTTTTCTTCTGCTGTGATTGACAAATATTCCTTTTCAGGAGAGTGAGAGAAAATTATGTTGAAGGCTAGAAGGAACCATTTAATAAGTGCTGAAAGGCAAGAGAAGAAGATGAGTTGTTTGCTACAGAAGAAACAGGTAACTATTGTTAGAACTCTTTTCTCTTTCAAATAACTTTGCCAATTGATAATATTTGCCATGCTAGATGTTAGTAAAAATAAAAAATTCTTATAAAATTTTTGGTAAATTTTCCAAAGATGGTCACATAATCAGGGTCTTTTTTTTTTTTCTTCTTTAACAAACAAATGAAGGAAACATGTTTATTTTATTTGTTTGTTTGTGTTCATAGAATATTTTACTGCATGCATTTTAGCTTTAGGAAAACGGAAAATGCCAAATCTAATTGCCATTGATTCACTTAGAGTATCATTTGCCATTCTCTGTTACGTCTAATGGAAGGACTGGGGGAACTGCTCTGCAAGGACCTCTGAATTTGTATTCTTAATGAATCCTTATGTTTAAAGATGGCTAAAATTTTCATCTTTGGGTGAAATACTGATTGAAATACTTCATGCATCTCTGAACACAAGCACTTCCAGCCTTTCTGTATTTTTCTTTATTAATCCTTTACTGACCTTCAAGACAACTTTTTACATACAGGTGAATAGCTAAAGATTAATATTTGAAGAGGCATATAGTCGGGTGTTGTGACTAACTGATTGGGATAGATTAACAGAGCAAATGGGTACTTGGGACAATGACTTCTGTTAAAAGTAAGTGATATGGTTTGTGGAACATAAGGGGTTTATTTTCTGCCTGGTGCATAGAAATTTATATACAGAGCTCCCTACACAACAAATAAAGGAACTTTTCTATCTAAAACCTTGCTCACGCTTCTGAAACTGTACGAGATATGGTTGGCAGGAGATTTGACGTTTTGATCTCTGAAAGGAAAACAAGATTTAAAGTGTTTCTGCAGCTGGAATTTCCTTTTGTTCATATTGTAGCCATCAGATAGCAGAGTAGTCATTGTCACAGCTAAATGACCTATTTGCAGTAAAAATATACATAGTTTGCTCTTTTTATTTTTTTCACATTATTTAAATGAAGACCTGCTTTTTGCAGAGGTGCATATAGAATTATATTTTGAGTGTTGCAACCTTGCCTACTTTATCTTCTGTTATTTTCAAGTTAAATCTGATCTTGTCTGAAAACAAGGTTTTTCTCATAGGTATAATCACAAGAGTCACGTCTTACACAGACCAATGCTGTCTGTCTACCAGTAGCTAAGAACCCAGAGGAAGCAGTCTTAGCAGCCTTGGGAGCACTGAAAAATGGCAAGGAAGAAATAAATCTTAGAATCATAGAATCATTTAGTTAGAAAAGACCTCCAAGATCATTGAGTCCAAATTTTAATTGATCAACACCTTGTCAAGTACACCATGGTGCTAAATATCACACACAGTCACTTCCTGAGCAACCCCAGGGGAAGGTGCTTCCATCACCTTCCTGGACAGCCTATTCCAGTGCTTGACAACCCTTTCAGGGAAGAAATTCCTTCTGATGTTTAACCTGAGCATCCCCTGGTGCAGATTGAGAGAATTTTCTGTTGTCTTCTCACTTGTTACTGGGGAGAAGAGTCTGACCCCTGCCTGGCTACAGCCTCCTTTCAGGTGCTTGTAGAAAGCTGTAAGGTCTCCATTGAACCACCTTTTCTCCAGGCTAACATCCGCCGCCTTCTCATCAGCTTCTATGGCCCTCCCTCAGTTCCACTGCCCTTCTCTGGACACTCTCCAGCACCTCAATGTCTTTCTTGAGCTGAGGGCTCAGGACTGGGCACAGGATTCGAGGTGTGACCTCACCAGGGCCGACTACAGGGGGACAATCACTACCCTGGTCCTGCTAGCCACACTGTTGCTGATACTGGCCAGAATGCTATTGGCTTTCTTGGCCACCTGGGCAGATTCCTGCCTCAGGTTCAGCCACTGTCAAACAGCAGTCCCAGGCCCTTTTCCCTTTTCTGCTGGGCAGCTTTGCAGCCACTCTGTCAAACCTGTTGTAACTGCATGAGATTTTTGTGACCAGAGTGCAGGATGCGACTCCTGGTCTAGTTGAACTAGCTTGTCAAATCAGGTCCTTAAACACCTTAGCTGTCTCTGGTATGTTATTAATAATTTTTCTTGAAGCTGTATAAATATACAGGTCTGCCAAAGCAGCATTTCTGGATGGTCTCTGCTTCCATCCTCTCTTTGTGCCGTTGTAGTCTTCCTTCAGCAGTCTCCAGTGCCCTCCCATCCAGGTATATATTTCCATACTGCCTCACAGATGGACACACATCATTTCCAGCCAATTGTCCAACATATTCTGTGTACTCTGCAGCAGCCCCTGGTAAAAGACCCAGCAAATGCAGAAATAAAAATATGGGGTAAAAATTGCATGTTATTTCTTATTCAGATCCTTTCTAATGGATCTATTTACATGGCATTACATGAAGTTCTTCACTGAAGCAAAAAATTAATCTCTTTTCAACATAAGAGTGGAAGAAAATTATTAACTACTGGTTTTGAGGCATTTCAAAATTATTGGGAGTAAATGGGACTCTAGAGAATTCTCTGGAACAAAAAAAAATTGAAGTGAAAGCCTTCCCCTTTTAGTTATTTGCAGACATGCAGTCACTGAAATTCTATACCCAACAGCTCTCTAACATGTCTCTTGTCTAAAGCTTCCTGTCTGCTGAAGATCATTTGACAAGGCAGACAGAGAAGCAGCATTTGTAATATCTGTTCAAAGTAACCAGAGGCAAATCTTATGATTTGTAATATGCATAGTAAATCAAAGAAAGAAAATGAGAAGCCAGGCTGCATATTAATCAGGCGATAAATGTAACTAATCAATCTGTGATTCCTGTGATGTTTACTGGATCATCATGTTTATTTCTAAATCAGAAATCCCAATCAATAAATATCAAAGAATTGGAGGATTCATCTGAATCCCCATATCCAGATTTAATGATAGCACAGTGCTCTAGTTGTAATGTTGTGAAACCTATTAACTGGACAGCTTTGTCTATATGTAATCTGTTGGGGAGAACTATGAATTGGCCTGAATTGCAAAACATTATGGTTTACAGTTTTAAATGTGTCCTGTTAAACAGTCATGATTTGCTTTCCTGATATTACTTGTTTGATCCATTACACTTGTTCCTTACCTTTTATTCCAAAGTCTTTATTTCTTTCTTTTAGATTTCCTTACTGTGGGTACCAAATCAGTGAAATGAACTTCATCTTACTTGAGTGCATGTTATCTCTCTTCCCCTGACTTGAGAGCAAATTACATCATTATGCTTAGGAGCGTGCTGGTAGCCAGCTGAATAATTGAGTGCTACTGTCACTGACAATGGTTGCATGCTGAAAAAAACCATGATGATAGTAAAAAAATTGTGAATGAGGTTGTGAGGTTTTAATTATATATGGGGAAATGCAGTTTTTGAACTTCTGACATCTACCAGTGGTCTCTATGAATGTTGAATCAGATGGAAACTGTCCAAGGATCTCTAGATTTGCCTCAGTTACTAATATCAGTAAATTATGTGGTGGAATGCTAAGGACCCAGATACCCATAACAGTTTTGCCCTGCCAGTTGTGCTGTGGGTAGGTACAGGTGGTCTCTGGGACAATGTGTAGGATGAAAACTGCCTTCTGGAAGCCTAGGTGATTGTGCTATGCCAGAATAAAGGTTTTATGTCTTTCCTCTTGGAAACCACCTGGGTATAGCACTGAAACCCTTGAGATGATTTGTTTTCCAAGCAAGAGGGTATTAATGTGCTAGTGTTGGCATTTATTGATAGCAGTTTCTCTGCTGGTGAATCTTGCATACTTCATCCTGTGTTTCAAGGAAGAGACACCCATGGGAAGGCAAGACGTAGCTTGCTGGAGGAGACAGAGAAGGAGAGAAGAAAAAGGCCAAGGCTAAAGGAAGAATTAAGTTGAAATACCATGCTTCAGTCAAACTCTTTGCATGGCCCGTCTTCTTTCTTCCAGAAATTCTTTTGTGATCCTGCCTTTTGCTTGTGCAATTTGTGCCTTCATGGCATCCACAGAGCAAAGGCAACAAACATAGTCTTTAGCAGGCAATACTCTGTTAGCATGGACTTTTGCCAAGAGCAGTCACCAGGAGGGATTCTCTGAGCTACTCAGATGGTAAACAGCACCTTTACATAACCTTTAGTCAGTTGATAATACATTAATGTTTTGACAGCTGATTTAATGAACTCTGCTGGGCTTCTTAAACAATGCAGTTGGTGAAATCTGTGTGTTTTGTGGAGGAAGGGCTTGGGGCAACCAAATGGAATTGAGTGGAGTTATTTTCTTGTTTTGGTGCTTGAAGCACCAAAATATATGTCTTAGAATTCCACACAGATAGTGTCTATAGATAGATAGAAAACCTGCAAGTATCTCTTTCTCCAACAATGATAACAAAAATCAAGTTAGCCTAGGCAGTCATCACATGCAGTTTGCGATCCATCAGCCTTACTATACATTGATCTGTCGGTTTCCTTATCTGGTTATGACTCTTAGAGGTACAAAAAAAAAAAGAGGTATGAAATTGCTTTGCTAGCTTCTCACCCTCTGAGAGTGCTGTACTGTATGCACCTGAAGTGTTTTGGACAATTCACTTCTTACATACCCCAGCCTTACAGGGTTGGCACTTGCACAGTGCTACAACCCTTAACTCTTCACATGTATCATCCTGCTCAGTAGCTAACTTGAGAGAAACTGCTGATAGCAGTACTTGAGCACCCTGCATATTTGTGGGTTTGTATGTCTCCTTGAATGATAGGCACTTTTAGGGACCTCATCTTTTATTACTAGTTGAGAACAGGAAATTTTAGCAACCACAGGGACAAATTTGTGGGCTTTATCTCATATAGATTTCTTTTTTTTTACTATTGAGAGGATGGTTTGAGTGAATTGAACATTTTCTTGCTTGTCTTTTAGCATGCATAAAATCCTATCCTTTGTTTGATTTTCTGGGAACTGAATTTCCATAAATACAAAATCAAGCTTATCTGAGGCAACGAAAATGTAAGTAGGTCATGCCTAAAATATTGTGGCAGGATCTCTTTGAAGGTAATGAATATTTTTTTGTATCCAGAGTGTCCACTCTGTTCTTGGTTCATGCAGGCAAGACTGCCTTTTACTCTTTCAGCAGTACAGCATAACTGGTTCATCCAAATTCTGCTTTGCTGCTACTCCCAGCAGCCTTAAAAAGGCTGCATCACAACATTGCATCATGTTGCCCTTCCTGTTACAACTGAATAAATTCGAGACAGTACAATATGTCCAGCATGTAAATGATATCCAAATCCAAGGCTGCCTTATGTAAGTCAAGTGTTATAGCCAAAAGCCTTTAGCACTGAATGGAACCAATGCTCTTTAGGTACTCGCATAGAATTTACTTGTCTGCACGACACAGCTGTATGAGGATGAAGGTGTTCAGTGACTTACAGAGTTGCTCAGTCTAGAATTTAGGAGTGGCTTCAGGTCATCTCTTTCATTTACATTACTGCATTATTTTAGCAGCAAGGTCAACTGTTTGGCTATCTCTGCTTTAGTAGTAGGTGCGACATTTTCTTACTCAAAAATAGATTACACTAAATGTGCTCTTTGAGCCAGAGCCCTAAGTTCTTACAGACATGGAAGACAGTGCTAAACACATTACTCAGCTTCTTTAGTGCATCTGTATGGATGCATCTGTAAGATAGCAACCCTTTTGCTCTGCTGTATCATCTACTGGCAGATATCTGGTAAGAGTTTGAGATGATGGTTGGAGATATAAAGCATTTAAATAGTGGTAATTCACAGGAAAAGTCACTATTGGCAGAACCTTATTCATGGCAGCATCTTTGTTCTGATGTTTCGTTCAGCCTCTTTTAAAAATTAATGGTCTTAAATGTAAGGGCTATCTTTTGAGACTACATACATGCTAAAGCTTCAAGGTGTTGCAAAGTATAAGTGGCATATTATTTAACTTATGCTTTGGACTGCTGACAGTGTTTAAACAAATTTTGGTGGCCATTTTTGTTATGGTTAAAACTCTTATCTGTGAGTTGTAAATTTAAATAATTACACTTTGAATGTCATGCTGATTGTTTAAATGGAAATTAATAGTATACATATATTCTTTCAGCATCAAAGAAACAGAATATTGTATTTATCAGCATTTACTGACACACACCATACATAAGTACATGGTCTGTATATGATGGAAGACCTCACCTTTTACTGATTAGGCATAAGAGAGATGGAAGCAAAACTCAGTTCTGTATGGGTGTTGATATATCTACATTTTAGATTAGGTTTTTGTGCATCTAACAAACCAGCCCAACCCTCTGATCCAAATTCTAACTTCTGGTAAAGATTAGAATACCTATGTATATATTCTTTGCCCTTCAGTTTCTCCCTCCATTTATATTACAGCTGGATAATGGAAATAAGGATGATGGTATTTAAAACTTTTTTTTAAGAAGAAGGCAGAAAGAAAAGTAGCATCTTCATCATTATGGCCTGTTAATCTTCCAATTATGATTATTACAGGATTTTATGCATCAGTTTATTGATTAAGCATGTTTGTGGAAAGATTTTATTCTTTGCAACATCTGAATCACAGAAGGTATTCTAACTTATCTGTAACCATTTGCAGTTTCTTTAATGTTGTTTTACCAAAGTGAAATATGTTGCTTCCTTGTTTACCTTTTTATGCAACTGAATTCCTTCCTAATCATTTTGTACTCCAATAGTTAAGCATCACCATAGTTCTAAAGTACATAGTTAACCATTCTGTGATTACCTCTCTGTAGTCCCCTTGAAGAAAAAGGCACAAAATAACACAATTCCTGTAAAGTAGAGCCAAACCTGCATTTATTAATCTGCGTTTGAGAAGGCTGAAAAAAATGGCAGTTCCCATTTAAATGCTATGCTGAGAGGGCAACATCACTGCTGTCCATGCGCGGAATTGTGTTTAGTGATTAATTTTGTCAGCACTGAGTTACTAAACCACTGTAACTTTATTAAATGTGGAGCTCAAAAGAGCGGAATGTGCAGTAATTAGGCAGTCACTTGAAGAAATCCGACATAACTTAGCATTTATTACACTTTTGCTCACTGTGCTAACCTAATTCACTGACCTTTAATTTGAAACACTCTTTATTTTCAGCAAGGAAAACTAGGATATGCATTTCTGTCTGGGGACTGGAGAGTATCAGGAACATCTGTAGAGCCTAGATCCTCTCTGATGTGGCCAGGATCTGGAACTGCCCTTGCACCTGTGGTTTTGACATGTTGTGATGTTGCCAGAAGTCAGCTAGGAGAGCTGGAAAGCTGCTCTTATCTTCAGTGTCTGAGGGGGATTTGTTGGTAAAGAGTAGGGCTAGATGAACACCATGGGACCTTGGACTTTGCTTTTTCATACCAAGAATTCTACTAAATGACTGAGAAAATAGAGCAAGCAAAAAAATTCTAGATAACAAAAAAGTCTGCATGTATCTCTACTACACGACTGGCAATGGCTCTAATAAAATAGTAGTAGTTCAGACAGAGCTTCTTTAAAGATGCATTTAACAAAGTAAATTTTTGCTTGAAATTACCTCAGCTTTATATTCTAGGATGTTCTGCTCTATAGTCCTCTTAAAATAGATGGATCCTTTTTCAGTCTTTTTGTTATCTATATGTTTTATTTTTATGCACGTGTATGTGTGTGTATATATATCTATAAAAATTATAAGTCCTTTATCTCAGCAGTTTTATTGATTTCTTCCCTCTCTTTTTCCCTCTCTATAATGTCACTAGATATAGCTTAACTTACATTGCAGTCTTCTGAAGCAAGGTCTGCATTTATGCTTTTTTTCCCTTCTGTGCATATTATTAAAGAAGAGTAGCCATATTTTAAGTGATATCCTGATTATTCTTTTCTCCTAAAAGTATACTTTTTTTAGCCAAATTTTCCATCACAAAATTTATTAAATAATCTTGATTTATTCTCCTGTAGTTTTCCTCCTATAAATACTCACAGCTCTTCCATAAATAAGCTTTTAAAAGGGATCGTACTATGTTTGATTTTCTGGCTATTGAGAACTAATAACTATATGTGGACAGCTTTAAGAGAAAATTGCTTGTTTGCTGTGTAAGCCACTTATGCTATTCTACTGTATTTCTTTGTAATTCCTAAGATTTTTATAGCTGATTGATTCTCTAGAGAATTTCCCTTACGTAGGTAATTTGAATTTCACACTGTTTTTTTAAAGAAAGGAAAATAGGTAGGGAATATTCACATCTGTTATTGTCTTCTCTCCATTCTCTATTAAAAATTGGAAAATATTTTTCTTTCTATGGTTTCTGTCTCTCTTCACTTATTTTTTTTTTTAAGCCCAGAAAGAAAAAGCAAATATGAGGGATTCTTAAAGTGAAAATGACTCAGATGGCAGTACTGATTGTGAGAGATTATTTTAGTCATGTCTAATTCTGTCTCAGAACAGAAGTTTTTATTTTTTGGATTCCTTCAAGCTCTGTATTTCTATGTTTTCTATGAAAATTTGGAGTAGCTCAATTTGGCATGGATCTGGTTATGCAATATTATATATAAAATATTAGAAAAAGAACTGTAAGGTTTAATAATTTGGTCTTATAAATTGGAAAAATGAAGATTGGGTTCTCTTGTAGAAACATTTCTGCTCCTTCACCACCTCTCATAGTTCCTTCCTGATCACTGTGTTTTGATTTTAATTAAATTAGTAATTATTTTTTCATTAGAAACTCTAGATTCTTTAAACAGCAGAATAGAAATTCCAGAGTATATGTGACAGGCTTTAAATTTAGTATTAAAATAAGAAACTGAGTAATTGCACCAAGTGGAATTGATAATTTTGAAATGTTACTATTTTATAGGCCATAGCACAGGTCAGACATAGAAATCATAGCACACATTGTTAATGTTCACCTCTCCTTTGTAACAGAAAAATTAGAAATTTCAGGGTGAGCAGCGGTGGGCAGCAACAGGAAGAAGCCAGAGAATGGACTAAAACAAGATCATCTGTTCCTGGCTCCTTGGATTACACCTGTATTTTGGCAGCTATTCACATAGAAAATGAAAAATAAGGGATAAAGCCCCACAGTATTACATTAAACTCAGAGTAACTTAAAGACAAAAGCTGCTAAACCCAGCATTTGCCAGGGCAACTTGTTATTCTGTCTTTACCAAGATTCTACTACGACAAATCTTAAAAAGACTATAAGACAACATATTTGACTATTTGTACTTCACTGAGCATATCTGTAATGCCTACTCCTTTCAGATATAAATGCAACCCTCTAGTTTAATTCCTAGCTCTTTCAAGCTGATTCTTTGAGTAATTCCACCCAAGTGTGCAACAAGAAGTGTCTCATGACAAGACCAGTGTTAAAATCACTGTCAGCCTCAATTGTAGCATTTATGATTATTTCAGCTCCTTGCTAAAATACTTCATGTTACAATAAACAGACTGAAGTGCTGTCTCACTCTTGGAAGAGAGCAGGGAAGTGAAATGAAAGATATTTTCATGGGAAAGACAACGGCAGAAAACCATAGTGAAAGTCAGTATTATAGGAAGGGGTGAATTTACAGCAATATGAAATACCCTCTGTTCTTGTAAAAAGACATACAAATTTTCTTGAACTCTTTGTTCTCTTAAATGTGGAGAAGTCTAGAAGAGGATGTGTGACATATGAAGGCTTTTGAGCCCATGAGCCATGGAAACTGTGTTTGTCACACTGCTGACTGTCTCTGCAATAGAAAAGTTGCATCTCTTGCCCTTCAAACACCTGAGTTTTGAACTCATCATCCCAGATTAAAACACGGGTAAAGATACATAAAATATTTATGGACTAAACATGGAATGAAAGACGTTTGCCTTGGGCTTTCCCAATCATAAGGCATTAAAAAAATCCCAACAAATAACATCCTAGGGATGTTACAACCTTCTGAAAAGAAGAGACTAAATTATTTCACCACCTTGCATACAGTGGCACTATGGGGTACTGTAAAATTTCTTTGCCACTCAAACAATGATTGGACCTGAATTAACATGAATACTTTAAAATCCTGGCATGATTTTGGTTAAAATTCAATTGAAGAAATGAATGTGTGGTGTGACACAAGAGTATAATTTCAATTATATTAATATGATAATCTGAAAATGAAAGGATTTATTTTTAAGAAAATAAAGCTTTTAAATTATAAATTTAAATTCACTTAATACATTATAGTCTCAAAAAGAAAAGGCTGTGCTACTACAGCACATATCTTCAGTACTGAGGTAACTAATTAAAATTACTTTTTCCCACAATATGGGTAGTTATCTGAGTCAGTTCCTCTTGGAGACTCTAATTTTGAAACATGTTGTACTAGTACTTTAAAAATCTTCTTCAAGCCCTGTTATTTATCCCCCAACATACTGAATAAATCATGGAAGTTAGTTTTTTAAAAAAAATCCTAGATTGTTGGGAAAGCAGCTGCACCTTGTGAAAGGTCCCACTTCCTTCTGAAAGAAATCAATTTTCACCTGCTCTCTGATTGAAGAGATCTGTCACTATATAACTTTGTGTTTGGAACCTCTCTAAAGTAGTGGGCACATATAGAGGACTCTAACACTTCCTAATCAAACTAATTGATTAATTTGGTTATTTAATAAATTGCACCAAGAGATTGCCTGAGACTCTTCAATACCAAAGATATTTCTTTTCCTCCCTCTTTTTGTTTTAATCTTCAACCCTTTCAACTTCTTTGGATGCTGGGTAGAATTTATAAGTGAATCTTGCAAATAAAATGTCTAAGGAAAAGTAAAAATATTTGAAAAATTTACTCCAAATTTGCTTTGAATTTTCTGAAAATGTTACCCATCTTACTTTTAAAATGAGGTGGAGGTGTTTAGCTCAAGTATTGTAACTCTAACTAGGTAGATAGATAGATAGATAGATAGATAGATAGATAGATAGATAGATAGATAGATAGATAGATAGATAGATAGAT
>VZUI01048586.1:0-86608 GCA_013401135.1 Cettia cetti | reverse complement strand
AAAAAAAAAAAAAAAAAAAAAAAAAAAAAAAAAAAAAAAAAAAAAAAAAAAAAAAAAAAAAAAGAAGAAGACAATAGTGTTCTCTTTATTGAATTTCTCCCCTGGTTCAAACTAACCTTCAGAAGGAAAATAGATGTCTTGTCAAGTATTGAATATCAAAGTTGCTTGCTGTCTTGTCTTTACTCAAATTCCCTGAAATATCCCCTCATCTGGTCACTCCATGTTAACAGAAAAAAAGAACAAAAATCCAACTACCCAGATTTATGACTTTCCATCAAAACCTTTAAAAATAATTATTGTAACACATGTCAAATCACTAACATTTAGTTTATGCATAGGGCTAAACAATTTTTCTTAGTTCCCTGGAGGCCTTTTGAAGTCTTCTAGAAGTCTTTAGAAATCCATTCCATGCACATATCCAAGCAAATATCCAGTGAGTGATAGCAAGCACAGTAACTGGACAACACTAAGTGCTAAGTGGAAAAGGCAAAAAGTATTGCTTTTTACCCAATCACATCAATTAAAAAGCAAGCAGCCACAATACCTGACTTTCCAACATTTCTGAACTGTGACCTGAATTACATTTAAGGCAGAAACAGTTCAAGATCCATGGTTTTCAGCTTTGTACATTTCAGCTAAAACAGCCAAAGGGCCTATTAAGTAGAAATGCAGAGAATCCAACTGTTGCATTTCACAACAGGTAGAGAACAGAAAGTGGGTTAACTACTTTCAAGTAAGTATGAACTGATAAATAATCAAGCATTTGGATGGCCGTGTATTACATTAGGATGCCAAGTAAAATTAAGCTCTAGGTTTTTCTGTAAAAATTGTTTTATTTCTCAATGAGGACACCTCAAACTCCCTTTTATTCTTCAGCCTATTATAAAAGCATGTTTCTAAGAAAAATGAGTGTATCTGTAGGATTTAAACATAAAAATTGAAACCAATTTGTGACAACAGTATCATTTCCACCTTTCTCAAAGTTAGCAGTATTTTTTCAGTTTACTCAATCAGCAAAGCATTCAGATTAAGTATTTGATAGTGACTGTAAAGCTTAATATCTCAAAACCTTTGCCTTTTGTTTCAAATGGTTTTTGAACTACAGTGAAGAATTTCTTTGAAAACAGACATGCAACGTGTATCACAGCATGCTTTGGCTCTACCTATATACAATACTGGTTCTGGATTACAAAGTGGACTGAATAACCATCCCAAAGTGTTCCCGTGAAGATATGCACATTCATTATTCTGCCTACTAACATTTCTCTTAGACAGTATGTTCATACAATAGTTATGTTGCCATGAAAGCATTGATCCAAAAATCCTTCACCAACTTTGAAGATAATAATACAGGCAACTTAACTGTACAAATGCTCATAGTTTATTACAACTTCAGTCTTCTAAGTCTAAGACAGCCTTTTTTCCACTACGTGGTCTTATTAACTTTGAGCCCTTATCAACCAATACAACTATTGAACAGTCACAAACTAAGATTTGAGTTCAAGAATTCCATGATGTTTAGCCACCGTAAAATATACAAAGACTAGCATTTAAAAAGTACAAATAAACAATTCCAAAATAACAATAGATTATTCCAACATGACTTGTAATTGCTTGGTGCAAGTGGTGTTTGCTTTCCTTTCTACATAATTATGCAAGCATGAGGAAGTCAATAACTGCCTCTGATCACTTGTTCAAACTGGCACATCAGGAAAGAATTTAAGAAAATCATTTTTCATAAAGTAAAAACAAGTTATAGGGGAAAACCACATCTTAAGACTTACCTGTTCTCCTGCCTCCATCACAAAAACTATTCTAATGGTACTCTTCCTTTAGAAAAATCTCAATTTCTGCTGTAATTCAAATAGTTAACCAGAAAGTGAAAGGTCACTACATTCCATGACTGGTTTCCAGCCTGCATAAGACCAATGGGATTTTCAACTGACTTGTGCTAAAAGTTGGAAATCAGTGGCTGAAAAGTTTACTAGATATTTTGCTTTTGTCTTCAGCCATACTGGCAGAGAATATGAGCAATGGTCTGGCACACATTAAGGGAAAGCAGCTACAGCATCAGTGTGCACCAGTGATCTCGCTGGGCAGCTGGAGAGGTCACTAGGACAGACTACTGAAACAAAAATGTAAATTCAGGTTGAATTAAAAGCAAAACAAAACAAAAAATCTACTATAAACCATAGGCACGGCTTTCTTAATTTGTTAAGTGTGGCAACTTTGAGCAAGCACCCAGGAACCTCTAGGATTACCAAAGAGAAGTTTCAACAACCACTAAACAGTTTGTACTTTACAGAATGAAAAACATTAACATGGAAATAGTATCAAAACATTTAAACAATCATTTCAGATCTCTTAATTAATAAAGCATTGCTCTAGGTTCTGGGACACCTACTCTTTTGATCCCCACTCAGCAGTGAACTTTTTAACTACATTGGGTATATTACCTTTATTCACATATTTATATATCAAACAAATGCCATGATATACATAATAAAAATCTCACAAGCATTTGCAGCAGTTCTTAGTACAAATCATTGGTGAAACCAAGCTTGTGTTTATTTCTCTCTTTAAAAGCAGACTCTTTGCTTTTATGGAATTTATTTCCTGATTTTGGAGCTAAAAAAAAGCACTCTGTAAGAATGCTTTTATATATATTGCTACCTACTCAGTAAGTAGTAATTTGATGGCATGCAATTAGTTTTTAAATCATCAAACAGATTCTACATTCTTCTGACACATACTTAATGCAAAAAGGCCTTATACAAAAGGTGCTAAATCACTTCACAAAACAACTTCAAACAAAAAAACTTCACAACATGCAAGTAATCCTAGCCATTATCTACACAACTGTATTAACTATCAGAGGTAAATCAACACACAGAAAAAGCCTGATTTAGTAGAACATCACAATAACAAGCATAATTCTGTTAGACTCAAACACTTCTTGTAAGACAAATTTCAAGTCTGTTTTTAAGTGGTCTTTGCAGTCCATGGGAAGACAACTTAATAGGCTAAAGTTACTGGTTTATATGAGGGACTTTATTTCCTTGGATTAAGATGGGTTATTACAAGGAGAACAATTACCCCAACAGCTTTGGTAATCTCTTAGCAGGCAGCATACCTCTTTTGTGTCAAAGCGTTGCGAAATGCAAGAACACGGGTGACTTACAGTTTTGTGTCAATACAATTCTTGGTGCTGTTCCTAAACATACCTCACTGTGTTTTACAAAGAAAGATCAACATTTTGTCCATACCACACAGGTGGGGGAAAGAGTCAGTAAAGCTAAATGAGTTGTCCAAGTTCACGTCAAGTGACAGAGATACCAACAAGGAATCCAGTTCTAAGGCTCTGTGCACAGAATCCACAACACTCTGCACTTGAAAGAATGACCAAGGCATAAATCAAAACACAGACCTCAATCGTGCAGTCAGAAGCAAGTCTGCAGTCAGCAGACTCAAAGCAAGGCTAGGTCTTAAAGCATTAAATCCTCTGTATGCTGAAGTGTCCTTGAGGCACACTCTTTGGATAACTTAAAAAATAAATGCACAGAAATATACAGTCATATTTAAACAGTATCTTGATCTAGTATAATCAATGTTACCTTTAAGTGATACAAACGGCTAATAATTCTCTCAAGCACTCTCCCTTACAGCTTCTTATTGGACTAGCTTGTATCCTTGTAAGCTTAACTAAAAAATTACAAATTTAAGACAGCCAGAAGGACTGATGCACTGTATCACTCCTACAATATTGGTTAGGTTGTTGAATCTTAGACATTTCTTTGGAATCACAATTTGTTAAAAGTTTCCGTGTAATAACTAAAGCTTTAAAGTAATGACTTACAGATTAACCTCCCTTGAACACTACAGGGCACAGTAAATGAAGCAATGGAGTTATCTCAAGCATACGTAAGTTTAACACAACACACACACAAATTGCAAAAATCACAAACTTAACACCTGAACACTCTGACACAATTTATCCCAACTTTAAAAATAAACACGTAATAGTAGCACAAACCTTACTGAAGAGTAAGTAAGCTGTGAGAGTTTTTTTAAAAATACAGATCTATTAACAGGTTTCTGTGTTTGTTACTCTAAATTCAATCATCTGTTATACATTCAATTCAGCCTGAAGTGGATCTATATCACTATTTCACAGAACACTTTGCGCTCTACTTGTGATCTGACCTCCTCATGCTCCCAGCTATCTACATATTAATATGGCTCCAAAAACCACAGTATCTGAACCTAATTTCTATGGTAACTCTAAGATTTGTTTACACTGAAAAAGAATCTTAGAAACGTATGTAAATTTAACTGTCATTTAAATAAGTGCTTTTTCCTTCTGGGGAAAAAAGCTCCCTATACTGCCTCCTATTTATCTTGCTTCCATCTCCTGTATCCCCACCAGGCAATGAACCACATTTGGAAAGCTCCCTATCATACAACTTCAACAGCCTGTTGTTGTAAATTCATAAATAGTTTACTTTTAATAAGACAGACGTGTGCAGTATTATAGATCTTAGCACTTGCTAAAGAAAAATCATCGAGAGGGCAATTAAAACATGATTTTTAAAAAATATGCCATAAAGTCACCAAAGTAAAAAAAAAAACATGCAAAACCTCTAACAGCTATACAGAAAGACTTTGCTGCTCAGCAACTCAGATCAATCTAGAAATCAAAAGTATATTTCATTTACCATTTCCAGCAGAGAATATAGTACTCAGTACACATTTTACATAATACTCATTCACAGACAGTAGGCAAAAACTCTGATAGTGAAAGAACCCACATACAGACTGCTCTTTTTTATTACCAAATACTAAAGAACTGATGCATCACAGGTTTGTAACTGTTGTTTTTTATAAGATTTACAGTCTTTTGAGATGAGATTTACTGCTGCCCTGCAGGACTGGGAGCTGAATTACACAAAGGTGATGGTAACATAAACGGCAGTTTGAGCGAGACATATTAGCAAAATGGCAAAAAAAACCCCAACAAACACGGTTGTTAAAAACAACTTTTAGATGTACAGTTCTTGGCTGCACACAGAAGAAATCATTCTATGGCACCGAAACGATCTTTTTTTCTATAAAGCTTGCATAACATACCAAACAGAATTTGCCTAGAAAGGTCTAAGAGAAGAAAAATGCATGACAGTGAGGTACTTGAATACTACACAGCACGGAGAGGAACATTAGAACCTGTTTGAAAATCTTTCTGCACCTTACAGCAATCATTTCACTGCAGAGAATCTCTTACATGCACCCTCTCCGATCACATCAAGATTATCCATTCAACAAAACTCCTACTGACGAACAGAAAGTAAGTAAATCTACCCTCTATTCAAGTAAACAATGTTCTAGAGCCAGCATTTCCCCCACAACGTTACTTTCTAGCAGGGCGACTGTGCCCTGCTCCTCCATGAAGCAAGCTCAGCCCAGGCAGCCATGTCCTTATTCTCCTACAAATAATGTTTCTGAAGGAGAACAGCCCCTGCTAGGGGAACTTAGAGCTTCCCCCAGCATAACGCGGTGGAGCAAAGCCCGCCCCACGATCAGCAAACGAGCGAAGGCACCGAAACGCGGCAGTGAGGGCGAAGCTGCCCGCAGTCTGGATCTGCACCAGCACCGTGCCTCGCACCGGGGTCCGGACAGATGGACTGACAGATAGGACAGCCTTTCTCCATACAACCCTCCCTCCTTTCCCTTCCCAGGCACACGAGCGAGTGTTTTACCTTCATGATGAGCTCAGGCTGCGGTAAAAGCCTCGATCGTGGCTGAGCGGCCGAGGCTGGACCTGGAATTTAAAACAAAGCGCTAAGGCACCGCACCAGCCGCTCGCACCGGGCGGGGGGAGGGGAGCCAAGGATCGGGTGGGGGCGCTGGGCTCCTCCCGAAACTCCCCCTTTGCTTCCCCGGGTCCCCCCTTCTCCCGTGGCTAACCCCCTTCCCTCTCTGGCCGGCCGCTGTTTCTCCCCCCCGCTCCCACACGCCGCGGCTTCCCCTACACTCGCTGCCATTGACGCCATTTCTGTCAGAGGAGGAGAAACTTGCCACAACAACAACCCACCCCCGGCTGCCGCGGGAGGGGGGAGGCGCCCCGGCCGCCTCCCCGGGGCGCTGCGCCCTCTCCCCGGGCACCCAGCGGCGGGAGGGCACCCGCGGGGGCCCCAGCACAGAGAACACCCCCCCTCCTCGCTTTACCGCGGGGAGAGGGAGAGAGGAGAAGGAGGGAGAGAGGGAGGGAAGCTCTTCCTCCATTGTACGAGGAAGAGTGCCCGTGTGCGCGGCGGGGGAGCGGGGTGTCGGGAGCAGTCCCCCCACTCCCGACACGCACACACACACGCTTTTGTAGGGGCTGCGGCTCCAGATCGCGGCGGCTCCTCCTCCCTCCGTCTCCCCCCCTAAATAAAGGAAAGCGCTGACTCCGCCGCAGGAGTTTCGGCAGCAACAGCCGCAACTCCCCGGCTCGGCGCAGCGGGTCCGGGCGGGGGGAGGGAGGGCAGGCAGGAGGCGGCGGAGGAGGGGAAGAAAAGGAAGAAGAAGAAAAGAAGGGAGCGGGGACGGGGAGGGAGGAAGGGAGGGGGGCGGGGAGAAAGGGGCCCGACCTGCTCGGCGGGGACACGGAGCGTGTGTCTGTGTGAGTGTGGAGGAGGGGGCTCTGTCCCTCCCGGCAGAGGGGCCGGAGGAGAAGCCGCCGGTCCCTCCCCGCGGCCCGCCACTGGGTGTTTGGGGTGGGGGGGGGGGGGAAAGAAGAAGCATCGGCGAGTCCCGCCGCAGTCTCGCTACCAGGAGAAAAACAAGCGCCCCCCTCCCTCCCTCCCTCCCTCGCCGCCGCACGCCCGGCCCCGCGCCCCTACGGGGCCCCTCGCCGCCTCCCCGCCCGCCGCCGGCGGGGCACGGGGGCTCTTTCTCCGGCTCGGCGCCCTCACCTTTGTTCCGCGGCGACCGCCCGCCCGCTACTCCCCCGGCCCGAGGCGGGGGGCACGGAAGGGAACTGGGCGAAGGCTCCTCTCAGCTCCGGGCACCCCCTGCCCCGCTTGACACTGCTGCAGCGGCTCCGCTGGCGGCGGCCCCGCACGGCGTGCGGAGGGGCCGATCCGTCCTGCGCGGCCCCGGCGGCGGTGACTGCTCGGCTCGATCCCCTTCCCCCTCCCGCACCGATGACTGACTGACGGGCGAACGGGAACGGCCACGCCCCCTTTTCCACCTCCCCCATTGGGCCGTGTCCCGCAAGGCCCGCCCGCCCCGCGGTCCCATTGGCCATCGCGTCGGAAATACTGACATCATTCTTCTCCACTTCTATGGAAACTGAGACTCGGCGCCGAGGGTGCTCATGGGGAACGCTGTTCTTGCTCTCGGCTCGCAGCATTTCCGGCAGGCAGCGCTGCGCAGCTCAGCGGACTACAACTCCCAAAGTGCACCGCGCGCGAGGGGCAGGGCCCTCCGGCGAAGGCTAACGAGCCGAGGAGGCGGGGCCCGCGCTTGCGCGGGGGGCGCTCGGTGGCGCATTTTCCCCCCAGGAGGGGAAGGTGGCGCCCGGCGGGGCGGAAGGAAGGAGGGGGGCGGTGCTCTCGCTCTGGGCTCTGCCGCCGCCAGCTCCGCCACTCCCGGAGCGGCGGCTGCTCGGGGGCGCAGCTCCAGCGGCGGAGGGGGCGGCGGCGAGACGAGGTGAAGTCAGGTCAGGTCGCCTGCCCTGTTAGCCGCCTGTGGCTGGCGGGGGCGCTGGGGTCCGAGAGGCGGAGAGAGGGGGGGCGCCCCGTTCGGAGGGGCCGGTCCGAACCTGGCTGCGGGGGAGCGGGTCCTGTGGCCGCCCCGCCCGGCCCAGGAGGGGCTTGCAGGCTGCTCGGGAAGGGGCCTGGGGAAAGGGGGCTGCCGGTAGTGCTGGGCGGTGCCGGCGGTCGCCGGGGCGGGCGGAGTGACTGTCGGAGCGCTCCGGGGCCGAGGCTGCGCTAGGCTGGCGACGGGCGGTGCTTCTCGGCCCTCCCTGGCGGCTGAGCCCGGCAGCGCCGATCAGAAAATGGGGGTGGACGGCGGGCGGGGGGAGCGATGCGTCCTCGGCTCTCGATCTCCTAAAATGGCGCTGAAGAGCTGGGCCCGCTCGTCCTGAGTTCTGGAGGTAGCTGAGGAGGTTGTGCCTGTCGTGTTGAACTACGAAAAAAATGAACTTTATTTCCCTCGGTCTGCTTGTGGCGGGAGTTTGGCAGCTGCAGACAGGGCGGCAGCAACTTCGTGTTCCCTTGTGAAATGTGAGTTTTAACCGAGTAACGCAGCGCTCCAGCTGCGGTTGCGGGTTTTGCCGACTCATCTTCTGTCCCCGGGTCAGCCCGCAGCTCAGAGACCCTCCCCCGCCTGCCTGCGGGGACTTTGGCGGCCCGGGTATTGTTGTCTGGCTTCTGCAGCGTCCGTGCTCTGTTTTACCTGGAAATCCCATTAAAATGGAACCACGATCCCAGGAGCAGTATGCTCAAGCCATTCCGGCGTTAGTATTGGAGTAGCGGCGACGAAAAGCTGTTGCTTGTTAAGCTGCATTTTGGGCAGCTAAGCAAGCTAGTGTAGGCTGTGACTGGCCTTCCACCTGTGGCAAGCTTGCCCGCCCGCAGCTTGAATGCGAGGTGTTGTTCGGTGTCAGCCTAGGAGGAGTTATAAACACGACTCTGCTAATTAGAACGGGAATGTGGACTAGCCGCCCAGTTGGAGTTGGATTATGACCTCTGGTAGTCTCTGTTTGAAACAATACATATTCACTATGTTTTCTTTGTATTCCTTTTGAAATTCTCCTTTTCACTCCTACCTGGTCCCCCACTCTTGGGCTTCTTCCCCCACCCCGGTTGCAACGAAGCCAGTGTCTCAGTGCACTAAGTTCTGTGCTGGAGCTGATTTGAGAACTTTCTGAATGGTTCATTTTATACTGCAGCTCTCTGCTTCTTCGGTAGTTGTCTTTTATTTTCCCTGTAATTGCACTATGACTGCAGCCCCTGAGATGATGAACACTTTTTAAAATAACATCTGTATATTTAGCCTGGACTATTTCAGACTATTACTTTCCCTATGTTTGGGAGGAGGGGAAGAAAGTTCTGCAGAGTGGAATGGAACAGGATAGCATGAGAAGCTGTTTTGCAGAGTTCCAAGTGGAAACTTTTTCTTGACATTTGACCTAGAATTAATCATCAGCTTTCATCCACTCTACCAAGGTCGTAGACACAGATCACAGCTTCAAATATAGCTTTAGAATAGTTCCACATTACAGAGGCCCACATCACCATCTTATCCTAGTGTCACGTGTGTTTTCAAAGAGGTCATCAGAGATAAGGTTTAATGCAGTCCAAAAGGCAGCTGTTTGGATTCTCTGTTTTGTGGGCTGTTCTGTATGCCTATGTGAAGATACTGAGAAATAACTGGAAAATTAACTTTGTCGTGCATATGAATTGAAATGCAGCAAGTTTGTGCTGGTTTAAAAGGCAAAATGGCCTTGACTGCTTTAATCCTATGAGTAAGCATAGATGTAACCAATTCTTGCACTTTCACTAACAAAAGGCTTTGCATTCCTTTTCATTTATTATTTAACTGCTGGCTTTTACTTTTTATTGGGAGATGGTGATTTGAGCTCTTGTGTCTAAAACACTGTGACGTCTTTGTCAGTGCAAGAGTGTAACTTCCATAACAAATCTGTCGGTCACCTCGGCCAGAAACCCTTAATAGCAAGCATTTCCCAAGTGTGCCATATGTGATAATTTTGTGCAAAGAACAGTAATATTACACATCTGGTATCATGGTATTTTTGCATAGAGGCTGTTGTAATGATTTTCATTTACATTTCTGTGTATAAATTTGGGGGAGGTTCTGTTCACTGTTTATGTGCCAGTGGGTGTGTTAAATATCTAGCTATCTGATGAATAATCAGACTTTTTTTTTTTTTCCCTTGATGAGGATTTACCTAAAATTTCATTTAATGGTAAAATAGTAGTATAGAAAATTTTAATAATATCGATTTGAGTTACTTTTGTTCATGGGATCTTTTTTGCCTTGCTTTTATTAAAATAATCTCTGTACTTGTGGCAGAAATACCTGACTAATTTTCTGCTGATAAGAGGTATTTCAGGTGAACGCCTGTTAGTTTTGTGCAGAAAGATGCAAATACTTAGGTTGATGCAGTATAATACTAATGAATTTCAAGTTAATTGGGGATTCTGAATATTTGCTTGCTGCCTTATAGATGAGCAAGAGACCTAATTCCCTGAGGCAAGAGCTTTAACATTTACTTCTAAGCAAGAACTTTTATAGGATAGCACTTCCAATCCTAACATCTCTTCTCAGCCTAGCTGGATAGCTATGCACTTTCAATTCTCTCACCATCTGTGTGGCTTTTTGACAAATAATAGTCACAGGGGAGTTGTTAGGTTGATAGTGTATCCTTATATCTATCTCTACCAGATTCTTTCTGCTTAAAACATCTGGGGGTAAGCTCTGAAAATCTTTGATTTTGCCTCCTTGCTGAAGTCCTTTGAGACTTACTTTTTATATGTACGGGTACCGTTTGACAGCCGACTCTCAGTGGCAGTGCTGGTTGAAATGCTTCAGTTACAACAACAAGCTGGCAACAAAATAAGGAGTCAAGGGTGTCAAATCTGATTTTGCTTAATGTGTGGCCTGACCGCCAGTTGTGCTGGCATATCATGGATAGGATGGAAAGGCTGTACTTCTTATCACAGCATCACTGCCAAGGAACTATGCAGAGCTTTCCTAAAAGGTGCAGTCTTATGAGCATTTTGTTGACAACTATATTTGGTTAAATAGCCTTTCTTGCCCCTAAAGTGCCAATACAATTGATGAACACACACAGTGAAGCAAATAAAGGAGTTGATCTAAACCTAAACTTGGAAAATAGTTATTAACACAGATCAGTTCCCCAAGTACAGACTGCTACAAATGCTTGTGGGTGTGGAAGGTAGGAATGGGAATAGACAGGAACTGATGGAGCTATACTCTCCCAGCTTCTTGTGCACCCACTCCCTGGCAGAGCTTGGGAAACTGCAAAGTCCTTCACTTATAATGAGCATTTCTTAGCAAAAGTTGAAACATTAGTGTGTTATCAACAGTATTCTCACACCAAGTCCAAAACACAGCACTGTATCAGCTACTAGGAAGAAAATTAGCTCCATTCTAGCCAAAATCGGGACATTAATTTATGTGACTATTCACTTGCTCCAGGAGAAAAGAAATAAATCCTTTGCAGGATACTAGCAAAGTATCTGAGAAGTGGTGTTGAAATAGCATGAGACTTTTTGCTACTGCTGCAGTTCCTATCTTAAAACTATATGAGAAAAATTGTTTTGAGTTGCTGCATCTGCAGTGCAGCAAGGAAGGCTAGAGGTGAAAGGATAGCAAACCTATCACAGCAAACAGTCTGAAAAAAGAATTACAATGACCAAAAGTATGTGAATTGAAGATAATCAATAGAAAATTGTTGAGCTCCGTAGGCCCTGGATCCTAAAAGATTATTCATAAGAGTCTGTTACATTTATGGTGTATGGGAAAGTGTGTAGGGTTGTCTGTATGCTTGAACAGTGGTAGGAAAATGGTATTATATCAAAAGACTGAAGCTAGTATTCTGCTTCTTTAGGTTGCCTTGATCTGAGGTGTATTTTCTGCTCTTAGACATTTCCACTTTCGGAATATTTAATGTATGGTGAAAGCATTTGGGGAGATCTAATCTTTCATGTGGGGTTTTGTATGAGTGTCTTTAAAGACTTGCAGTGGAGCTTCGTTGTTGTGAATGGTAAAGTTTTAAATACTTCATCACCTAAGTGATCTACTACATACAAAAAAGTAAACAAAGTCTGGGAGTTGGCTTAAACTTAATGAATAATTAAAGAAAACTGTACTTAGCATGTGTTATATGTTTCCTTGGTAAATGGCATCTGGAAACCTTTTATATACTGAAGGTGTTGTGCGCAAAATTGGAATATTTGCACCTAACCTGTAAGTCAGCTGGCATTTTAGTTGTATCTATCTACTGTTTACTTCCATATTTTTAAATCTAAATAGTGCTAATAACACTTTCTTTAACAGTGAACTACATCTTAGGAAATAAAGAAATGGATGGGATGGATGAAACATCTAAAAGAATCCTAGAGCCATACCAGTATTTGCTTCAACTACCAGGCAAGTTTCTTTGTACCGTGTTGTTTTAAAAATCAAAATTGGTTTTATAGCAACTTTTGTCTTGGGAAGTATAAGCCAAGAAGTTTTTCCATTCTTTATTTGTGGATTTAAGAATAATGAAAAGTAACACTTTTCAGTATTTCACTTTTACTTGTTATTTTCTTCCTCTTACGGAACCACCTTTTTTTTTTTTTTTTGTGAGATTGGTACAATCTTGTGTCTGTAGTAATATTGCCATATTAATATTGCAATTGTAGTAAGTAATATTGCAGCCACTCTGTTATCCAGAGTAGCTGACTTACTGCTTTTTAAAACTGATAAGGACAAGTACTGAAGACTTGATCCTGGTTTTAAACTCAGGCTGACAATGTTTTATTCTTTAGTTGCTTGCTGTACTGAACTCAGTGGGTTGTGGGTTTTGTTTTAGTTGAGGGGTGTTGTTTGAGGGGTTTTTGTTTGGTTAGGGGGTTTTTGGGAGTGGTGTGTTGGGATTTTTTCAGTTTGGTTTTGTTTTGGGTTCTTCTTTGCGGGTTTTTATTACCTTGTTTAGCCTCCTGTGTAATTTATTCTCCTTGGTGTGTGTAGAGACGGTGCTCTATGACCAATTCCAGCTGTCCATGTTCATTACTTTCTTCACCTGTCAGAGGTTCAGCCAGTCCTTGTGTAGCATCAGGTCACCAGCAAAACTTCATTCACATGAAGTTTTCAGTCTTGACCAGTATAGTAGAATTCAGGAAGCAGTTTGAAAGCCTCCTTTGTATGGATAGGCCCCTTGGAAGCCTCTCTGACTAAACAATCAGGTAGCTGTGACTTTTCTTTGTACACCTAAAGTGTAAGAAAGACCATACAGGCTACCAAAGTGACTAATTTTGTAAAAATAGTGGCAGAACAACCTTGCCATTTGGGCTACTGCGTAATTGCCTAGTTGCCCTCTGCCCAGCTTACATTGCATGCTGAAGGAGTTAAGGAGGATACAAAATTTGGGTAAATATTAAGGAAATATTTCTGATCAAAATTATATCTGACCAGGGTAGATGACTTTCTGCCTAGACAAGCAGCATTATAAATTACAGGTGGAGTACTGAGTGGCTTTTGCACATCTGCAACAAGAGCTATAGATCGGTAGGGTGGGTCCTCTGAGTCCTAATTCATTATACCTGTGTGCAATGAATTTCATTATTAACCTCTACAAATATCCAGGATTTTTCTTGCCAACATTAGTGATTTCATTTGACTTGGCAGTTAGTATCAAGTTGAAAACTAAGAAAAGGAAAGAGTTTGGCAGTTGCATGCCTTTTTAATGCCAGAAGGCTTGTTTCCCATTTCCTCATGTGTATTCCTTTTGGCTGCGTTGAACTTGGTGGTGGTCTTTTTTTGAGAACTACCTTGAGGATGAGTCTGTGATATTACAGAGAGCTTTCTAAGCCCTGTTCCTGAAGAAATTTGCTTTCCTTGAACATCATCTTGAAGTCTACTTTTAATTTGATTAGATTATCTCATTAACCAAGGAATGTTGTTACACCTCTGCATCTTTAGCTGCTAATTATTTTTAAAGCTATTACATATACCATGAAGAAAAGCTCAGCTTCCTAGCTGAGCTAATATACAACACCCAAAAAGTGCAGAAAAAATTCTTCTATAGGCAAAAGTGCTTGACTAATAGCTCTTCAGTTACCTTTCACTTTAAATGATGCATCTAGAATATATGTTTAACCTTCCCACCTTGATTCCTGTGGCTGAATTCCTTTACTTTGTGAGTTCAACTGTGATAACTCTGTGCTGGTGGCTTATGCAACACTACACTCGCTGGCAGTTGTGGATGTTTTGTCTCTTGTCCTGCTAAAGTATCATAAATCTGATAGCCCATTTTACCATGTACATTTTAGGGAAGGTGAGAGACAAGATAAACTGCTCTCTATGCAGTAGTAGTGGTGTTATTCAAAAGAGAAACCTTCACTTAAGCTATACAGGTGAAAGTGGTGCACCTGTGGGAAGCTTGTACTGAGTAACAGGTGAAGCAGTGATTACACTCAATAAACAGTGTTTACTGTGTTTGGAACACTGGCTTTGCCTAAGGTCAGCTATCAGATCAGTAGGAGCCAGTTACATGTGGGAATCTTGGAGTCAATATGAGTACCAGTGCTCAGTAAGGGTGGAAAAAATCGGCTTATAGATGCAGTTTCTACCTAGAGTGGAGCTCAAATGAGATGCCTGAGCTAATCCAACAGGCTCTTGTTGAAAGAGGCAGTTTCATTCCATCCTCTTAGCCTCTGGCACTATTCTCCTGCTGCTTAACTTGTGCTAGTTCTCAGCTTGCTAATCAAATTATTAGGTAGTATCAATCATCTGACCTGTTAAAAACTTGCCTGGTTAATCTCTTGTCTTGTTAGTGAGCAGACACAATGATAGGGACAAGAAGCTGTTTCTGTGTTGGATCAGTTTGAGCTCTGAGGGGCTTTGCAAAAAGCTTGGCTGGGTGTCAGACATGTACACTATGGTGCTACAGTAGTCCAGTTACTTATCTTGTAAGACTAGTTAAACTCTCCAAGCAGTTTAGTAACTTATAGATGAATGAATTTAGATACATATCAAAGTTTGTTTGCATAAAAAGGGATTGTGGGACTGTATTAAGGTTGGTAGCAGGGAAGAAAAAAAGCCTGCTAATGCTTTCAATAGTGTAAGAACACAATTTTTTATGACTACTAAGGATTATCTTCTCAGAATAAATTGATGACTCTGCTTCCCTTTGCTGAAAAAGACTTAATGGTAGCAGTCTCGTGGTGATACTTAAAATAACCTTGTATATTTCTTTAACTTCAAACAAGGATAGGATAGGGAAGCTACTTGGCTTAAGGTATTTTTAGTATGGTGCTATTTTAACTGCTAGTATAGTAACTAATGTTTAGTATGGTAATTAATGTTTATTCCTTCTTGAGCAGAAATTATTGCTTGGGAGAAGAATGTAGATTCTGAAACAGCAACTTTTCTTGTAAAACCTCATTGTAGTGGAACATTGCCATACTAGTTTTTAGTGATATTCTGCTTAATCTAGTATTCTGTCACTTAGTATCATAAAGTGTGGGACTGACTTTGATAGATTGTGTTGTGGTTTGTCTCAAAAATGGCTTGATTCACACACAGTGAATCTTTTATTTTTTGAGAGTCTGAGTTAACAGCAGTAGCTGATTTTGCAGCACTAAGGAGTACATGGAATTTCAGTTGTTATAAAACTGATATGGTTAATAGCTTGCTGTTGACAGAGGCAGATTCTGATCCTGTTCATGACTGCAACTTCCCATTCTTGTCCTACTGGTCTTGGCTGCAGTTTTTCCTGGTCTTGTTAAGCAAACTAAACAGTCAACACTGGCTTTGTTGTTCAGCTGTTTCTGCTGGGTTGTTGAACTTGATCAGCCTGGTGAAGGAGTGAAGCACCACAGGCTATGATCCCTACCACTGGCACAACTACCCTTGGCACATCAACTACACTTAGGCCAAGTTCCTGAGGGAGGCTTCCCTTCTCTAGATTGTGAGCTGCAGGGATGCCTGGGACACCCACTAGCCAGAAGCAAGTGATGTCCCTGCTCCTAAAGGTGTGTAGTTGTGGAAAACTTGTGTCAGCAAGCAAAGGAATGGTGGAAGGGGGACAGCACAGCAGAGAAATAACAGAAAATTGCTAGACTCTACAGATACAAGTATCTGAAACCTCCAGGTATATTGATGAGGGGCAGAAATAGTCCGTGCATATCAGGTTGGGAGATGGATACTCTTGCAATGGTGGAGGCTGGTGGCCTCTGACACCAGGAGAGAGATTCCTGTTCCTTGAGCAGATGTGCAATTCCCAGATAGATTAGTGCACTGAAAGAAGACACGTGGCTGGAAGCTGTTTATAGGCCTTTTATAATCTAAGTGATTCTATGGTTTTGTATAACTAAGCATCATAACTGCACCTGGAGCAGCAGCAAGTGGTGAGACTGAACAGACGGTGGGGAGACTGACTCCTGTAGGGAATAGAGGCTTGATTTTTGTTTTAGGGAGGTTTGCTGCTTTAGGATACCTTCTGATAGGGATGTGAGGGAAGGACTGCCAAGGTGTTTCACCTTTAAAATACTTAAACTTACAGCTCTTCTACTTGAACACTAATGGATATAGCAAGGAGTTCCTTAAGCTTATCAAGCAAGACTGTGTGGCCTTTGCAATGAGAGCCAAGAGCACAGTAAGCTAGGTGGATCTTTTCTATGATCTTCAACCCCCTTCTTACCATGAGGAGGAATAAACAGATGCTGCCTCTCAACAGCAAGTTAGTTGCACAGCCTGTGGCTGATAGCAGAGCTTTGGCTCTTATGGCCTTGAGACCTCCTTTGTAGTGCAAGGACTACCAGGAGGAGAGAGCATCCACCCATGCAAGCCAGGGCAAAAGTAGAAATGATAGTAAAAGAAAATGACTACACACAGTCAAGTGAGGAATTAGTGAACTTGCAAATAAAGTGTATAGGGTGACTTGAACAAGACACTTCATAATCTACAGGTCAGATCTGAAGGCAAATCATCCCAGCACTCCAACAAAGAAGTACAAATAGAATTTGATAGGGGAAGCTCTTGATTTTTCTGGGGATCTGCAGGATTGGATGCTACTCTGAAGTGCCTTTATACAGATGCATACATTACTGGGAATAAAAGGGAGGAGGTAGAGTTTGGCATGCAACTGTAGGCAACAATTTTTGTGGTATAAACAGACAGCTGGAGTGCTGCAATGGATAGATGTGGATGGCATAGGAAGACAATCTGGGGTAGCAAGGAATGGGAGTTGCATTTTATGTGAAAGAGCAGTTGAATTGCATGGAGTTCTACCGTCAGTCAGATGAGCCTGTTGAGCGTTTATGGGTTTAGATTAGAGGGCAGATCAATAGGGGTGACATTAAAGTGGGAGTTTGCTACAGATCCCCTAAGCAGGAAGAAGCAGATGAGGCCTTCAGACAACTGCAAAATGCTTCATATTTGCAGTTGCTGATGCTTATGAGAGACTTGGGTTACCTCACAGTGTTGGAGAAGAAGCATCACAGCAGGACACAGGCAGTCCAGGAGGTCTCTGAAATGAATTGATGACCTCTTGCTAACACAGGTGATCAAGGAGCTGATATAGGAAGGCATTATGCTGGACCTCCACTTAAAAAGGGAGAATTGCTTAGGGCATTAAGACTGGAGGCAGCCTTCGTTGCAGTGACCATGGGATAGTGGCATTCAGGATTGTGAGACGGAACAAGGCAAAAAAATCAGGATCACAACCCTGGACTAGTTAACCCTGTTTTGAGCAGAGGAGTTGCTAGAGAATTCAATCAGTGAGCTTAGTCATGCACGTGTTGTGGCTGCACGTGCTGAAAGTCTATGTGCCTGCTCTCTGCTTGTCTTCCTGCGGTTCACTTAGGCTGTTTGTAGTGTTCTTGTAGCTGCTTGGAGACTTTATCCATTTGGTTTTAATCCATCAGAGGATGCAGCTAAATGTACAAGCGTACAATACAGCTGAGGTAATACAAGAGCCCTCTTCCCCCAGGAGGGCAGTGCCCCTTCCCCTGATCCTCAGCATCTCCTGCTCACCCTGTACTGATTGTGGCAGATCCGCTGCATAAGCTGACTCAGTACGTAAAGCTGGCAGAAAGCTAACCTAGCAAAAACCTGTTCTCTGCTGGGCTAGTGGGCTGAATTAGCTGTAATGGGGGCTAGGTTAATAGTCCCTCTGCTCTTTCCTGTGCTGTTTTAGCCCTTTCATGTACCCTCTCTGTAAGTGGGGTGCTGCCTTAAGGGCATAATTTGTGCTAACTTTAATACAGCAAGAGTGAAGCAGTACTAACCAGGAGCCTGTTCAGAATGGAGGTCTGTAGTTTGAGTCTGTAGCTTGTCACAAGAACACGGGTGTATATAAAGAGTAAGTTGGCTGATTTTTTTTTTCCTTTTTTTTTTTTTTTTTATCCTTTAGATGAGAAGCATCTCATCTGAAGAAAAGGAGGGAATGTCCTCAGTACAGTATCTTTAATCTAACTTGGTATTTGTTTTGAGGATAAAGCTTTAACATTCTTAGCTGTAGAAAGAATTTCTGACTATTTTTCTCACCTTTTCCACCCAGCATTACTAAGGAGAAAAGCTTTCCATAGTTGCTGTTTGATTTGGGTAATAATTTGGGATCTTTGGCAGATTAAACTAAATGTATTTAGCAGAGCTTTGATAAAAGCTTGGTGCAATAATGTCTAGTATTGTAGCTCTATACAGTAGGTAGAGATTCTAATTTTGGACGTTAGACCTCTATTCTTCAATTTTACAATAGGCGGCTTAGAATAATTAACAGAGTGGTGAAATGTGACAGTGAAGAAACTGGATAATTTTGGCAGTTCTCCTTTAATTTTGTCCTAGTGTCTCTGTATTGTTGTTTTGTCTAGTTTGAGGAGAGGAAGGGTGTGGCAAGGAATGGAATCTTCTGCATTTTTGGAGGGGTTTGATCTTTTGCCATCACAATATGGCTGCAAGCATAAATCAGAAAATTGCTGTACTATCGCATAGACCAGGTAAGATTGACTTCAGAGTCAGATAAAATAGCATTTATGTAGCAATAATGTTCCTTTAGAAGACAAGCAAATCTGCATCTATAAAAGCAAAGATAAATGTCTCACTATACAGGTAGTGTTTTTGCTTTAAATAGTCCGTGTCTAGGAAGCCTTGCTAGTCAGGGTAGACAAGTCTAACGATTCAAATGCTGTCTGTACTGAGGAGCTGAAGTGGCTTAATCCTTTGAGCACGTTATAATACATTTAGAGTGTGCTGCTAGTAGTCAAGTTCCTCATGATGAAATAATGCTTGTTGCCAAGCATCCAGCATTCTTTAAGTGTATTTTCTAGGAAATTGTCGTCTGTTTCCAAGTAATTTAAATGAGAATAAACAACTATAGATAAGGTACAGTTCCTTAATGTGATATTATCTCTGACTGGTTTTCTTCATGAATGTGGTGAAATATTTGTTAATCCTTAACTAGTAAGCCATACAGTTTGGCAGATATTTGTCACAGTTATTCTTAAGGAGAGACAAAATGGTCCTTCTCTTCTGCAGAAAACTGTTAGTGTTTAAAACTGAGCACAGACAACAAAAATGGAGAAAACAAGCCAATGGCAGTGTATGTCCAGGTAAAAATGCCTGTTCACATGTGGCAGAAGCAAAGAACAGAGCTGCTGGGGGAAAAGAGGACCATTTTGTTAATCTTGTCTAGTGAAAACCAGAAGATAGTGGTGACAGGAAGCAGTGGAAATCATTGAGAACTGAGACAAAAAGGACAGATCCAGGGAGGAAGGTTATCACCCTTGCTACAGAGCCCAACCTGCAAAGCTGTTGCTTACATGGTGGTGATGCAATTAGAAGGGGGAAAATTCTCTATGAGAGTCTATCACTGCAAGTGAATTTACCCATACTTATTATTCTGTTCTATATATCTACTGGTTACACAGTCATAGAGGAGCCCCTAGGGAGAGATTCAAATGCTGACTTTTTTTTTGTGCTATGGGCAAGAGGAAATTATCAACATGAGGGCTAGTATTGCAGAATATCTCAGTTATGTCTCGTTGCATCACGAGTCAAGTAATATGAGTTCCATGGGTGTCTATGTAGCACTGTTTTGAAGTTTATTTAAAAGCTTTTTCCAAATGCTTGTTTATGTGAGCTATATATACAGAGCTGCTTTTGTAAACCTGTCTTGCAGTTATTCCAAGATATTACACATAGCTGAGCTTCTCAAAGTTCAGAGCAGAATTGTCTCAGCATGGATAGGGGATGACTTTATTTCATATTGAATGTGACTAGATGCTGAATGGATATTTGTACATGAAAACTAGCAAATTAATGAGGAAAGTGGACATCAATAATGTATAGGCATAAGGTTAACTTCTGTTGAAATTCATTCATATAGAAAGTATATGGATTGAACAGAACAATTTGTTTAGACACTAAACTTGGTCATTCGATGTTGTCTTTCATTCCTATGAAACAGGGTGGCTGCTTGGCTTCAACAAAGTAGATTTTACCAAAGCAGACCAAATCCTGTCTGTAAGTAGATTTCTTGGGTATAAGATAAATGTCAGAATTCTTGGAAAGTTCTGTTCTGTTCAGAATATTCTGTCCAGATTTTTGTTTAGAGTTTTTTAGTAAGTATATGAAATGTCACTTTCCTGTTTTACAAATTTACAGTAGCAAGTGAAGAATAATACTTCAGGTGAAAAACCTAAAAATTGAGAGAAATAGATATTCAACAAATACCCATACTTTCAACTAATTGAAACTTTTTAATTTAAAATTAACATGCCTTGCAAACTAGCTGATCTGTACGGGCTACCAACATGGTCAGGATCCCTTACTAATTAAATTGTGAAAACTAAATATAGTAACCTGTAAGTGTGCTTTACATATTCTTGGGAAATGTTTAAAAGTGAAACTGCTGCTAATTGATGTTTATTCAATGAGGAAACAAGCCATGCACTGATATATTTTCCATTTTTGTGTTGTCACACTGGTAAGTTTTTTTAATTGGGTCTCAAATCAGCTGTAGTTAAGACAAGCTGTTGTGCCTAATAACAAACTCTGTTATTTTTGTAAATGCCTATAATATTTTTATTGTAGGTAAGCAAGTGAGAACCAAACTGTCACAGGCCTTTAATCACTGGCTGAATGTTCCGGAAGATAAAATACAGGTACTGCCTAATTTTTAAAAGGTTATCTTTCTTCCAAGACCACTGGTAACAGATGATTCTCTTATACAGCATAAATTATCAGAAATCTTAAATGCACTATTTTTTGAGTATAAAGTGAACTTTCATGAAAACAACTTCAGTGCAAAGCTTTTGCTGTGATGCCACACTAAAGAAATTACTTCCATGTCTTACTGGAATTGTTACTTCTTTCCAAGTGTGTTCAACCTTAGAAGTTGTAGATAAGCATCTATCTTTGTTACCCACTTAATGTAACTCAGTTATTAACAGCGAGTTTTTAATGACTTACAAAAAAAGCGAGGCAGTTACCTTGTAGACTTAACAAATATAGTGTTTGAAAATAAAATCTTGATATTTGATACAAGAATATCCAAGACAGCAATTAAATCAACTGTACTAACCTGAGTTTGAAAGGGATGTATCATATTGTCTCCAGTCCTTACATTCTGAGAAGCATTGTCTAGGAATTCTCCTTCCCTTTTTGTTTGGATAAAGGGTGCAAGATGCATGGCTGTGTATTTAAACACTGTGGCTTTTCAAATGAAAAATTATCCTCCTTTTATAGGTTAGCCTGCAGTTTTGCTAAACTGCATACAGAGTGTGCAAAATATTTTCTGTCCAAGGCAATGTAAGGAATTAATATAATTGGTTGTGGCTTTTGACACCCAGCTGGTCTTTTGTTAATTTCAATAATTGTTGGCAGAAGTATCTTTAGGGTTTGTGAAGGAGTCGTTTTTAGGGTGGCTTAAGAGTGACACTTAATAGCTCTCAAGTAACAAAGTGATTTAAGTGGTTTAAGAGGCTGCATTTCATAATCTAGGAAGTCTTAGATTTTTGAGCCTGTCTGTGTAACTGTCTAGCAAATTTTATTCTGGCTTTCAGTTAGACACATCTTACCCTTCGTGCTCAGACAAACATTCAAATAAAACATATATTATAGCAACTTGTGTATTGTATGTATGGGTTTAGTCTAATATCACAGATCAGAATTCAGATTGGAGGAATCCTCTGGAAGTTATCTAGGACAACCCTGTACTCAAAGCAGAGCTTTCTCTCTTGCTACTTTAGGCTTCTGGGAGCCCTGTAGAGTTTTGAAAATGTGGTGATGGGGTTTCTGCAGCTGCCCAGGGTCTGTCTTCTCATGCTGAACCCCTTTCATTATAACAAACCCTTCCATTCTATTCTAGTAGGATTTTATGTTGCAATCTGACTGTTGCCTCCTGCCCTTTTGCTGGGCACCCATGACAGAGTGGTCCATTTTTGCTTAGTGCTATAGTAAACTAAAGCTGCAGTGCCTCTGTGTGAACAGAAGTTATCAGTTATATCACTTTAAAGTGATGATTATGTAACTACTATTAAAAACTTGGACCGCTTGTTTTGATCCTCTTTATGAAGACAACCAATGCTTTAATGTCTCCTTTACTACTTAAGTTGTTTGTAATGGCAGGAATAAACAAGACCCTGTCATCTTTTAGTTTTCATCATGATGCAATTATTACAGCTTTTGTGCATTTTTGTACTGATTTTAATAATTAAAGATGGTTGAAGTCTGGAGGACCACCTCTAGTCATCTTTTTGACATCTCATAATCTTCATAAGATGTCCCCTCTGTCTAACAGCCTTAATTTCCAGCTATTTGTATTTTTTTAATTAAAAATCTGAAATTCTGGCACTCATTCTGGGACTTTTTTCTTATCTTAGATTATTTCTTTGTGTAGTTTATTTAGGTGATACAATTGAGGCTACTGTTCCTTGGTAGTTTATTTTACTGTTAACTGCCACTGTTTCACCTTTTGCCCTAACCAAATGATCTCTTCCCCCAACACTACTGAATTTTTATTCCCTTATGGTGCTGTACTGAGGCACTTCAACTTGTTGAATTAGAGAACACTGGGTTTGTCAGGTGAATTTTTTTCTGAGAAGGCACTGAAATGGCCTAGCGAGAGTCAAGCAAATTTTAAAGCTGTTGCAGATAAGGAGATGGAAGAATCCTGTGTGTTGGACTGATAGTGCAGCAGATACTAATTAGATAAATGTAGGTTGTAAGAAAACTCTGTACTGGGTTGTCAGCTTTCATTATGGAGAGCAGTCTTCATTTTCTCAGGCTCCTTCCTGATGTCTTCTAAAATAAGCTTTTTCTGATAGCTGAACTGTTTCACTCCTTTCCTTCACCTTTGAAGCACTTTTGACACTGTCTTAAGTTCACAAGGTAATTTGATAAAAGCACAGAATAAGGAAACACTTTCCTTTAAACCTTATGTATGGAAGCTGCAAGAGGTCATGAAACTGACAGTGATCGGAAATAGGTTAGCAAGAGAAATACTAGCACAGGCTTATCCAATGAATTCACAGAACACAGGGAAACATTCCTGATACTGCTGAGAATGAGATAATGGACCAAAAGTATATTCACACAAATAAGTGTGTAATGTTGCCTTCAGTAAGTACTCTATCCCTTGATTTCATGAGTGTTTAAGTAGTTGTTCTTGCAAATGTATCTTGGGAAAGGGATTAAATTGCTGGGGTTTGGGTTTTAATCTTTGGAACAGCGTTCACTGAACACCAGGTGACTTGGTGCTCAAGAAAATGCTTACAGCAGTCCTTATTTTGTCCTACAGCACCCACCAAATAGCACCATACTAGATATTTGCTGCCATTTTATGGTGGTCTTAGTATTTATTTAAAGTTGTTTTGATGAATGTTGACTTAATGCAGTGTTTGTAGCTAATGAGTGTAATTGGTTCATTAGCTCTTAAATCATATCTTAATCAGATGTTTTGTAGCGAGTTTATACTTCTCATAATGGCAGGTGTAGAGAAAAGATGTAGAGAAGGTGGATTAGGTTCTTTGTAGAAGATATGCCGCTTTTTGCAGTTTTACGTGCTTAAATTTGTTTCCATTTCAGCAGCTGTTGAATATACCCGTTACTAGTGTGGCAGCTGTGGGACAAAAGCAGCATATAGTGTTAAGACTTCATTTTTTGTTGTTAAGGTTCCATTCTACTCAAATCTAGTCAGCTACAAGCCTGATGTTGTGAATGGTTTATTGCACACCTCAGGTGGTGTGTGATATTGGTCTATCTAGTAACGAGAATGTGTAGGAAGCTTCTGAAAAGAAATTGTGGCTGTTGTCTTTCTGCCAAGAATTTTCCGAATGTTTCAGAGGGAATAGTCTGTCCTTTAGGAGCCCAGTACTGAATATAACCACACAAAGTGTGGGAAAAGAAAGATGAACACTCTGCTTCACAAGAAAAATGTGATAATGGATGATACTTGACACTCTCAAGAACTGACTTTGGGAGATTTGGGGTTGCAAATCTAAACATTTCAAAACAGTGTGTTTTGAAATGTTTAAAAGTTTATTTTCCCCTAGTCGTGTTTCTAATTACAGTTATTCCATAACTCCTAGACAATGGCTTGTTTTAGAACTGTAGCAACAGTGAAGAGCATGCAAGTGGAAGCACTTCAGGGAGTAAGTTAGTTTTGAATCTGAAAACATTACACACAAGACTGTGATCCAGGACTTACAGTAAACTGGATGATGAAGAGAAGCATAGATCTCTACTAAGAGTAAAAGCAAGTTGTCTAAAGAGGAACCTCAGTGATAGAGAATATAGTTCTTTAAACTATTTTCCATTTTAAATGTAGTCTTGCAAAACTTGTGGTTAAATTACAGTGACAGACTTAACTTTCTCTTCTTGTAGGTTATCATTGAAGTGACTGAGATGTTGCACAATGCAAGCCTACTTGTGGATGACATTGAAGATAACTCAAAGCTACGACGGGGCTTTCCAGTGGCACACAGTATCTATGGAATTCCATCTGTAATCAACTGTGCTAATTATGTTTATTTTCTTGGCTTAGAGAAGGTTTTAACTCTCGATCATCCGGACGCTGTTAAAGTTTTTACCCGTCAACTTCTGGAACTCCATAAGGGTCAAGGCTTGGATATTTACTGGAGGGATACTTACACCTGTCCTACAGAGGCTGAGTACAAAGCAATGGTACTGCAAAAGACAGGCGGTCTCTTCGGATTAGCTGTAGGCCTCATGCAGCTGTTCTCAAATTATAAGAAAGACTTAAAGCCACTTCTTAACACACTTGGTCTCTTCTTCCAAATAAGAGATGACTATGCCAATTTGCACTCCAAAGAATACAGTGAGAACAAGAGTTTTTGTGAAGACTTAACTGAGGGCAAGTTCTCATTCCCAACCATTCATGCAATATGGTCAAGACCTGAAAGTACTCAGGTGCAAAACATTTTACGTCAAAGGACGGAGAATATAGATATAAAAAAATACTGTGTGCATTACCTTGAAAATGTTGGTTCCTTTGAGTACACTCGGAATACATTGAAAGAGCTTGAATCTGAAGCCTATAAACAAATTGAATCCCTTGGGGGAAACCCTGAGCTTGTAGCACTAGTTCAACAGCTGAGCAAAATGTTCAAAGAAACTGACAATTAAAAAATTAATGTCTGGGTGCAGATTAAAACTCTCGAAAATGGGAAAATAACCAGATGGAGAGGTGTGATAATCAGTCTCATGTAAAACTTTCTCTTGTAGCCATGTTACAAAAATTACTGTTAAAAATAACTTGTCATTGACTTTTGAAATATATACCCTATTATCTCTAAAGTCTTAACTGTAACTGCTTATAGTTGGTTTTGTTAAAGCAGATGTCTTGGAACTAAAACAAGTTTTGAATCTGTATGTAATAGTCTTTTACACAATCACAGGCATTATTAAATACCTAAAACTCTCGTGCCCCTAACCAGGCTATGATAGGATTCTGGTTGAAATTGTGTAAAATTAAATCAGGTTGACCTGTATGTATTGTACATTTTAATGTTCTTGTAAACCAAAATTTGTGTAAAAAAACAAAGTTATTTGCAACCACAATGCACATAAAATTGTTGTGTGATATTTCTGATTTTGACTTGTGAAGATCAGGTGGATCAGTTTACTGTGTCCTAGGGTAAATATCCTATCCAGCTTCTGTGGATATTTTCAGGGGAATGTGAATTATGAAAGATATTTTTTCATATGCAAATAAGACATGCTCAGTGTGAAATTGTGACTTCATAAAGATTTTGAAGTACTTGAGAGAAAAGATTTCATCACATCAGCAAAGTGTACATTTCCTGCTGATTCCAGCTCTGCAGTGAGTAATTTTGCTCACCTGGTTTTAGATTTTGAAACTGTCAAACATTCTATAGCCAGAAACTTAAATCTATGCATTAGAGCTCATATACGTACCTGTAAATAGCAACATGATGAGCTGCTATTAGAAATGGAAAGGTATTCACACCAGGTAACTTTAGGACACCATAATTGGTGCAGGTCTCTTTAATCTCTGCTTATAATTGAGAGGCTTCTCCAAGGCTTTATTCATAATTCATATTTCATTCCTGTTCTGAATTGCTGTCTGGAGGCATGTTCTATATCTCTCCAAAGAGACAAGAGCTGTAAAATTTTTGTTAAAACAAAGTACAGTATCTTGTTTTACAAGCTAGAGTATCACTTCAGTTTTGCTAATTGCTTTAAATAGAGCTTTAAAATTATAGACATACCAAAATAGAACTGGGACAGAGAGCAAGATTTAGGGATGGGGCTGATAAATAACAAAGTTCTCTGCTCTCATATATATATATAAGTATATATATATAAATGTTAATAAAATGTAAGCAGGGATGTTTTGGTTTTTTCTTGCCTGGGCTGGCTTTAATAAGGTTCAGTTCCCTTAGTATTCACAGGTATATTAAGCTTTGCTTTGGGCTAGCAAGGTTTGGATCAAAGGTAGGACTGGTGCTATAAGCTGTGGTGTTAGCTCAAGCATACTCTGAAAGGGACAGAGGTGGTTTGCTTCTGATGTCTGAAGGGCAGTTTTATGCAGGTGTTCGTTTACTGTACCTGGACAACAGGGAGAGCCATGATCTCAGCCCACTGAGCAAACTAACTGAAGAGGGTTGCTGTAATGTCTTTCCTGGGCAGCCTTAATATCTTTCTGAAAGTGATCAAACATGACAAAATTGAGGATGACTGCTTTCAGTCTGAAATATTATGTAGTTATGGATGATAGCCTATCCCTTTTATCTGCATGCTGAGGAGAAATCTTTGTCTGATTAGACACAGAATAATAGGCTTTTCAATGAATGGACCTGGTTGCCAGGGCTGAATAGCTTAAAGTTGGTGAAAGGTGTCTTTAATGTTAATGAAAGAGAATTGCAATTCCTTTTGCATAACTTGCTGTGCTTAGTAAGCCTGTAATTTTTTAATGTGTTATGTGAAAATACTGTCTGCAGCAAATTACATTTATTTTGTGCCATGTCTTGGGAGTTTCTAAGCACTGTTGCAGTCAATGTTGAATAGGGGAGAGCACTGAAAAGATTACTGTTGTCAGGAGAATCTCCTAGTCTTACTGTGAAATGTATCCTTGTGCCTGTTAGGATATTGTAACTGCCACACAATGCAAAGTGCACTTAGTGACATTTCATTTCTGTTTTGTTGCTGGATGTAAACAGTTCTGTGTAATCAAACTTCCATAATGAAGTAGCCCTTCTTACTTTTTCTATAAAGCTTTTCTAACATCTGAGATTTTTGCTGTATCATCTCTCCTTTGTTTCATTCTGGCAATTCACCCCAGTATTTATTCTAATTCTCTATCTTGTAGCATGTGCCTTCTTTAGGAGTACGTACATGGATGTTTTCCAGTTGCAGACCATTTAAATCACAAATGGGTAAGAAAGGAAAAGTTGTTCCAGCTTTCTTTTCCCAGGTTACAAGAGGCATGCAGCTCTGTCTTGCTCTTCTGCCTTCAGGGTGTTTGATGCCAGTATTCAAAGCATATGCTGAAGGTATATCTGAAGAGGCCCACAAGTAGAGCATTGCTGCTCTTCACTTTGGTTAGGATAAACAAGATTGTGACAGCTTTTCTTGATGTATTCAGGAATCAGAAGAAGCTGGGATATTTCTCATTCATCTGTTAAGCTGGTGGAGCATCTTTAAGTATTAAATGCCAGTAGTAACGATGTGCCTTAGTCAAGATAGATTTTATATTTGGTGCTATTAGAGCAGTCTTTTTCATCAGTATTCTCCAATGTTATTACTCCTCCTGAGATTAAGCAATGTTAGGAAAAACCCTTCTTTAAAGCAGCATGAGAGTTCTTGTGACTGCAGAATTAGTTGTGTAAGTGTCCCTCTGTTGCTATGCCTCCCACAACACAGGGAGTAGGAATTTTTCCTGATCTTCATAAAATATGCACTGTTGTAGAATGGCAATCTGAGTTGCAAGTGGAGATGCTGGGGACACAAAGGGGGCTGCTGGTTTTAATGTCGGTCCCTTGAACCAGAATCATTTCCCTTATCTTCCTACCATTGCCAACAAGTTCTACTTTGATCAGGTTATCAGTGTGTTTCTTGGAGGGTTAGTTCTTGCAGTTCACATTAGGAGAAATGCAAATACTCATCAGTCTGGAGCATTCCCTGCTACCTCAGTCTGTTTTCTGATTGTGTGCATGCTTGGATGTAAATGAATGCTGTCACATGTCTTAGAGTAGCCAGCCATTGGATGGGACATCTGCCTTTGCTTTTTCATAGGGTTATGTTTACCCCATCAATTATGATGAAAATTGCATAATTTCAAGATCTTCCTAAGGAAATAGCTTTCTCCTCTCCTTTTGAACTCAAGCTGTTCAGGTACCCACTCAGAGCAACTTTGTATGTATCAGCCAGTTGTTGATGCAAACAACACAAATGTTAAGGGGAAAGAAACTGTTGGCATTTCTTAATGCTTCTGTTTTCTTGTTAATTTTGCTGATTTGGCTGCACATGCTGTGGAAATTTCCTATATTAATGACTGTTTTCCTTGGTTATTATTAAAATGCTAGCAAGGTATAAAAGTGTGGGGTTTATGAGGACGGTTGCATTTCTTATGTAAAACTGGTTTGAACTTTAATATATCTTTATCACTGAATTGGGCCAGGCTTTTATTCATGTGCAAGAGCCATATGGGCATCTGTTGCTCTTCTTTGTCCCATCTTAATCATTTTACATTTCAGGTTTGGTATTTACTATGTTCTTTGTATTATTTGCTCAGTACTTTAACTGTAATTCTTCTTTCTGCTATATTTCTATTCTGCTGTTAATACCAAGCACACATAATACCATCAAACTCAGTTTTGATCCTGGACAAACATCATAGTCTGAGTCTACTTTTGAAATGTTGAATCGTGGCTCATCATTCACAAGAATAATCCAAGATTTTCTGCAACCTCAAAACACCTGAAACCTCTTTTTCCAGGAAGCTGAGGCCTGTAACATTTTATATGGCCATAGATTATTTCTGTCTCATGTAGCTTGAGCTCCTTTCCTTGCCCTACTTGTTTGCTTTCAAGATCCATTTTGGTTTGGTGGTAATGCCTGTTAGGTCTTTTTATGAATGAACTTAACTCACTAGCCTTGAGGTAGAGAAGTTAATTTTTGTCCAGGTTAATGAATTATCCCACTCAGCAAGAGTCTGATGAATGTCAGAGCTGGCAGGTGGACAAAGGCCAGGGAAAGGATTTAAGAGAATAAGAAAACTCATTTTTGCCTCCTGAGGCTGCCTCATAATTTCACCTTGTTTTACAGAATTTACTTGACTTTGTTAGGAAAAGCTAAAGTGTGTGGTTAGTTTCTCTGAGTTTCCCTTCTTGCTTTCCAAATAGACTGAGAGATACTTAACTATCGGAATAAATTATTTTAATTTATGTAACTTGCCTATATCTTCTAAAGATTTTGATTAAAGGTACAGATAAAACAGACTTCATTACCACTTTTTTCTTTCTCTTAACAGTTTTTCTGTTCTTGAACTCAGGGAAGTTTAACCTGCCATATGCCTATTTGAGTTGATTGCTACCTCACATTAATATCCTTCCTGAATAAGTTTTATCGTAGCTGAGCATCAGTTCTTCCTTTTCTGTAGCACTTACTTTAAAATTACTTCAGAGGCACCTTGTTGAGGTGTGGCTAGGAATAATCCATGATTCATTAACTCGCTTCAGGCATATAATCTACAAAACTTCTAATAAAGATGCAGGTTAAACCACATTAACCCTGATAGTGTTCCTCACTTGTGTACCCTAGGGAAGAAGTAAGTTTTCAATTAACCTACTGAAAAGGTATTTACTGATCATCTGTTTAGTACAGCATAGAGAACCATGGGAGATACACCAAGAAGGCCTGGCATGACTCTTTCAGGTAAAGCACTACAAAACCTGACGTGAATTTGTGTAGAAGACTGAGGGGAAGGGAAACCGTGGATCATTTTCTGCTTTTGAACAGGAAAATGCTCTACTTATCGCTGTACAAATTACATGGTGGCAGTGATGCAGCTGCATCATCTCTTGAGCACAGTAGGGCATGGTCACTCTCTTCATAGTGTTTCAGTTGCTATTTCTAGAGCATGTAGAGTGAGCTACTTAATCACTCAGTAATTACTGAAGTCTGTAAAATGGCAAATGCATACATTTTGTTTATGTATCTTGAAACATATAGAAACTATTCTCTTGCAATCTTTGTTACTCCACTGAGAACTTCTGTTGGCTGAGGAAGGCATAACCTTTCACTGATAGAAGTTATTAAAAGCAGGCTGACACCAAGTCTCTGTAAAGAGACTGGAGGGAAGAAAAGGTTTGAAAGGAAAAAAACCCAAGGTTCTTTAAAAGTAGAATTTCCTATAATTGCAGAGTTGGTATATAAAGCATGGAACTAACTCAGTTTTTCTGTGGTTTTGACTGAAGAGCCTGTAGCTAACTGCTTGCTTTTTGGGGTGGAATGGAACGTACAGGTCAAAGTAAAAGCCGTACAGAGGAATTGTCATTGCTATTCACAGAAATGTAAAAACTGCTATAAACCTAATGTCTCATCTTTTGCACCAACCAGCATGAATATTCAATAAATGCAGAAGCTTAAGTGCTTATAAAATGCTGAACTTCTAATTTGAGGTAATGAGGTGAAAATGTTAAATTAGTCTAGTTGTTTCATTGGTATTGGGACTGTCCTGCTCCTTGTCAAGTACAGGTCATGAGCTATGGCTACTTGTTGATTACAACACTGAAACAAGAAGTGCGAAGAAATAAGAAGAATAAGCAGTAAGCTACACTACTCTCATTATTTTAGAAATATATTTTAGAAATACTAAATACATAAGTTTGACAACATGCATGTAGATTCTGAGAATGGCTGGATTACCTGTCCAGAGATAAAACAGGGCAGCTGGGGTCAGAAAGATCAAAAGTTTGGTTTTTTTTTTTTTTTGTTTTAGTGCCTTTCTTGTCAGGCAGTACACAAAGTGGAGGGTGCTCTCAGCTTTCACCTTGGGAAGAGTGGAGAACTTGGAAAAGGAGAGCAAAAGGGCTTACTGCTATCACTTGTACTACTATCTATGTAGCTTAATCTGTGTAGCTTGAAACTAGAACAGATCGTTCCAAGAGTGCCCTCTGTGGGAGATGAGTGGGCTTAGGAAACCAGATGAGACAGCACCACCACCACCACAGATCTGGAGGAAAGACTAGGGTGTATCTATTTTTCCCCCCAATACTATTAGTTGGCCTTAAATAACACATCTGTGGCAAAGGAGGACCATGAAATAAAGGTACAGAGTTGTTTGCTGGATTGTCTCCTTGGGGAGCAGCTCCTTTTTGCAAGACAGTGAAGCACACTCCCAAAGCCTGGTACTTGGATGCTATCAGCATATTTTATGCTGCTATCAGCATGCTAAAGAACATACACATTTTCCAGATTATTTTGATTGGAATGTACTTGTGTTAGCAAATACCCATAACAGACTTCTGTAGTCAGTATCACAGACTCCAAGGAAAGAGTATAGATATGCTGCCTGCCAAAAGAACAGACACATTTAATGTAAAGGAGCCATAGGCCTGAAAGAGCTGCTTGATTATTTATTGTCATGATTGTTCCAGTCTTAGTGGTGCCAACATTCAAATGACATTGTTTGCATTAAGCTGTTATAAGACATTGAACTATGATACACAAGACATTAAAAAATGTGGAAAATATCAATTAGGATACTTTGATTTTTATAACCACAGCTATTAGATCTTGCCATACCTATTTCTGTCAAACTGTTCTTCACTAACTGGTGCTAGAACACAGTCGGGTCCTTCATTTTTTGATGTTAATCTATGCACACTGGACATTTCGATTTTTATTTTTTTCTTTTATAAGTTGTGTTCGCTAATGATTACAGGTCTGGATCCCCCCGGGGTTATTTTCCCCAAATGCTGAATGTTGAAATAAATGCAGCAACTGTAGCAGTGCACAGGGGCATACAACTGTTAGGGAGTTCCCCTGGCCCCGGGGGTGCTCCGGGCGAGCTCTACTGCTCAGCGAGTCGCCCACGTTCTCCTCAGCCGCTGCTCCCGGGAGAGCGCCCCAGCCTTGAGTTACGGACTCGGAACTATCTCTTGCTCGGTGTCGGTTCACCGGTGCTGCAGGGCTGTGCTCACCGCTCGCTGCTTTTCAACACGGCAGCGCTTCCACGGGGCGTCTTCCCTCCTCACAGCTCGCCGCAAGCGTGCGACTATTCCCAGGGAGGCGCAATTCCCGGGGTCGGGCGAGACAGCGCGGCACCGCCCCGGGGGCCCGACTCGCCCAATCAGAGCGCCCGCCTTTCACCCCGCGGCATTCTGGGAGCTGTAGTCCGAGACTGGCAGGCCCGCACGGCGGGGCCACCTCGATGAACTGCATTACCCAGAAAGCTCTACGGCGGCGACGCCCCGGGCCGATTTGCCCTGAAGGCAGTGACTTGAGGCGGGTGGAAGGCGGGGTGGGCCAACAGCGGGCCAGGGCAGGGCAGCCTCGGGGTTCGCGGCCAATCGGAGCGCTCCGAGAGCCCGGGCGGGGCGGGGCGGCGGGTGGCGCGCGGCGCAGGGCGGAAGTGCGGCAGCGGAGCGCCCCCGCCGGTGCGTGAGCTGCGGCCGCGGCCCGCGCCTGGGGCCGGGGCTGAGAGCAGCGCCAGAGGCTGCTCCGGGAGCGGGGAGCGGCACGGGCTGGGGGAGCGGCACGGGGGAGCGCCGGGAGGGAGTCCGGCGTGCAGCCGGGAGGCAAGAGCGCAGCTCGAGGCAGGGGCGTTGTGGGAGCTGCGGCTTTCGCGTGTGTTCAGGGCGTTTCTCCTGTCGCTGCAGGTCTGGGAGCAGCCCGGAGTGCGGCGGTTCCGGGATGGCTGCTGGGGTGCCTCCCGATGCGCTGGGTCGGCGCATCTCCTGTGGCACCGACTATGGGACTGTGCGCTATGTGGGCACCGTATCTCCTACTGCAGGTAAGCGCCACGAAAGTAATAATCTTCACATTTTATGGTTTTTCTCGAGGTTCTACTCATGTTCTTCTTAATTAAAAAAAAAGAAAAAAAAAAGCAGATTGTCAAGTATAACGAGGCAATTTACAGTTTGATTTTTCCTCATTGCTCTTGTGTAAATATGGTGACTTCTGTGTGAATTGTTGGGTTTTGGGGGTTTTTTTAAAGAAGTCAGAGTTGTTAAAAGTTGTAAGAAGAACTTTACAGTCTTTTCCCTGATCTATGTGCTGGCATAGTCAGGGAAGGTAAGAGGCAGCAGCAGCAGATGACCAGACCGGCTGCTCCTTTGATAACATACTGTACTGGGTTTGTGTGACACGGCTCTGATAGTGGCAAGGGGCTACAGGGGTGGCATCTGTGAGAAGCTGCCAGAAGCTTTCTCCATGTCCAACAGAGCCGATGCCAGCCAGCTCCAGGGCAGAGCTGCCACTGGCCAAGGCTGAGCCCATCAGCAATGGTAGTTGCACCTCGGTGAAAGCATCTTTAAGAAGGGGAAGAAAAAGACACACTTTGCACGAAAGTAGCTGTGGCCAGAGAAGAACTGAGTGAGAATATGTGAGAGGAACAGCCCTGCAGCCACAAAGGTCAGTGAATAAGGAGGGGAAAGAGGTGCTCCACACTCCAGAGAGGTTCTCCTGCAGACCTATTGAGACAGGCTGTTTCCTGGCAGCCCATGAAATCGGCAGGGGTTCAGAGATCCACCTGCTGCCCCTGGAGGAGACACACACACACAGGTGGATGTCTGAGAGAAGTGATGGCCCTGGGGGAAGCCTACATCAGAGCAGGCTTCTGGTAGACCTGAGAACCTGTGGAGAGAATAGCCCTGCTGGAGACTTCCTGGTAGGTCTTGTGACCCTGTGGGGGACTCACACTGGAGTAGCCTTTTCCTGAAGGACTACATCCCTTGAAAAAATGGTTCCACACTGGAGCAGTTCCAAAGGAAGTGTACTGTAGCCTGTAGGGAGGATTTATGTTGGACTGGTCCATGGAGGACTGTCTTCTAGTCCAGCTGAGGTGGGAGTATCTTTGAGATTTGTTTTACTTCTCATTATTCTACTCTGCTTTTGATTGGTAATAAATTCAATTACTTTCTCAAGTCAAGTCTGTTTTGCCATGACAGTAATCAGTGGGTGATCTCTCTCTGTCATAATCTCAACTCATGAGCCTTTTGTTGTATTTTTTCTCCCCTGTTCAGCTGAGGAGGGGAGTGAGAGTCGCTTTGGGTGGGTGCCTGGTATCTAGCCTGGGTCAACTCACTATAGATGTTCAAATTTGTGGGAAGATTCCTGATGCTTGGAAGAAGACTAGCCTTGCATGCAGTTCTAGAAGAGGCAAGAAGGATGACCAGGAACTGTAGACTCATTAGCCTCACTTCAGTTTCTGGAAAGATCATGTAGCATGCTTCCTTGGAATCCATTTCCAAGCCTGTGAAGGACAAGATGGTAGTTGTGAGTATTTGGTACTTGGAAATAAGAAGGAGTTGTGCTTGGGAAATCTAATTACTTTCTATGATGATATGACTGTGAACGTGGATAAAGGGAAAACAAGTCAATATTCCTTGACTTCAATAAGTTTCTGAATAATGTCTCCATAAAGAGTCTTATTTGGAAGCTGAAGAAATACAAGGTAGGTGAATGGACTGTTAAGTGAGTTGAAAGTTTTCAAGTGAAAAAGTATTTAATGACTTGATGTGTGGTAACGAGTGAGTACTACAAAAGTAAATGCTGGGGTCTGTATTGCTTCACGTGTCCATCAGTGACTCAGGTGATGAACAGTGTTCACCCTCAAATGGCTGCTGTGATACAAGACAGGACTGCAATCCACATCAGGCTTTGTGAACTTAAGGTTTGAATCCAAGACATTCAAGAAGGATAAATTTCCACATGTAGAATGGAAGGAAGTACTAGCAACTCAGAGTCTGTTGTAAAGGGTCTGGAGTTAGGTTGGATACTGTTATGAAGATCAGGCAACAGTGGTCTCCTGTAACAAGCAAAGATACATGTTGTACTGAGTTACCTTAGAGCCAAGTGAATAAGAAGAACACGGCCTGCAAGTTAAGAGAAGCTGTTACCCCTCTCTGGGGGTGGGGGTTCTTGACAAGGTTATGCTTGGAGTAATGTGTCTGGTGTGCAACCATTCCAGTTCAAGAGGGGTGCAGAAAAACTTGAGAGGATCTCAAAGATCTGCTGTCTTGAGGAGTCTTGGAGGACTGCCAGGGTAATTAAGGGCACAGACCTTACACATGTGTTGTGAAGAGGTTGAATGATCTGGGCTTGGTTAATGTGGTGGACAGAAGAAAAAGTGACATCCAGTGGCTTCCTGCAGCTGTTTGGCTGATGGCTGCAAAGATGGCAGAGCCTAACTCTTCTTACAAGTACTAGATTATATAACAAAGGGTAATGGCCACAGCAGGAAAACTTTTTCCATTACATTGCAACATTACAATGCAGCACTGGAATATGCTCACCAGATATGTTGGAATCTTTCTCTCCTTGGAAATTTTCAAAATCTGGCTAACTTACAAATTACCTGACTGACTTGTTTTAGTCCTGCTTTGAGAGAGAAGGTTAGGCAAAGTGAACTGCAGAGGTTCTTTCTGGCAGTGATTTCTATGGATATGATGCCATAAATTTGAAAAAGTATCAACCATTTTTTTCAGGAATTTGGCTGGGCGTGGAATGGGATGATCCTCAGAGGGGAAAGCATGATGGAAGTTATGAAGGAACACACTATTTTAGGTGCAGGTGAGTTTATTCACAGCACTGACATATCATATGTGGTGACAAGATGGTCATGGGAAAAGGCCCTTTGGTAATTTTAGGGCAAACCCTTCTGTTTTCACTTGGCTAGTATTAAAAGATCATAATTCTGAGTGCTCTGACTAGCTAATCCATAGAGGCTCTTGCATTGATATTTATCCAGTTACAGGTGTTAGAGTACAGCAAATACCTAGAAAATACAAGTCATGTTTTAAGAAGTATGTTATAAAATGAGAGTTTTGGATGTTATTATTATTTTTAGACCTTTTACTTTAGTTAGGAAATCAATATTTTCTAGCGACCTTCATTAGGTAGTTCTGAACTGAAATATTGGTCCATGTTAAGTGTCTCAAATACAGTTTATATTTGAATTTAAGGTGATGTGCATGTATCTTTTTAAGGGACATTACCAACTTCCTGTTAATTATTTGGTTTATATTTGTATCACTAAGGAATTGTTAAATGCCTTCATTTGATTTAGTACAAAGCATAGTGCAGCTGTCTGGAGTTTTTAAATATATACATGCATTACTTTCAAGTGAAAAGATTTGAGCACTTGGCATGTTTGAAATTGCAGAATACAGGACTTTGGGATGAATACTGCAGCAATTTGTTGATTTCTATGTCAGGACATGTGCAACAGCTACAAGTTTGTAAGTTAAATAGTGACTGGATGAATTCATAGACAGAAGTCATCAATAACTCTTAAATACTACAGACTGCTAGCTCAGTAAGTTCCTGAGCATGGAAGTGGGGAAGAATGAGAGAAAAAAATCTTTTCTTCAGGAAAATAAGTAACGAAGAAAACACCCACCTGTGAGGACTGGATATTTTTTCCCTTGTATCAAATAATAATAGAACAAAGCTTAAGGAGGCTAAACAGTACAAGAAAAAAAATCAACATTGCTGGATTTTTTTGTTTCAGCTGAAGAATTGGAAATTATGGTTTTAGAACAATCATGTCTTTTAAATTAATATATTAGTGGAAGTTGCTTCCTAAATGCTTTGAATTTGATTGAAACAGTTTCCAAGTTGAAGCTAGCTATGTTCTGCTGTAGGAGAAAAAAAATAGAAATAATTGGCTGACCATTCCAAATCTCTCTGGACAGAAAAAGCAACTGAACATTTCAAGAATGTTTTTCAGAAACTTGACTGCTTTACATTTGTGTGTATATGATATTTATATACATGTGTACAGACTCTTGGGTTTTTAGTAGCCATTAGTGTGCTTCCAGGAGATGAGATCTCAGTTAGTAATCTTAATTCTTGATGTAAAAATCAATGTTTTGAGTGAAGCTCAATATCCATAACCATTATAAATGTTGTGGTCTGTAAATGTGTTGTTCTTTCAATACCTGTTCTTTGTACTCTGCTATTTTCCCATCAGAAAGGTCCTGCTGGAATCTAAGGGAATGCATCATTCCAGCACTCCACCAAGGCACACAGACATAACTTCCCGTGTGCAGACACACCGATTGTGAAAACATAGGCAAACTTAAGTAAAAAATAGTTAATAGTTACCTTATTTGAGCAAAAGGTTGCTAAAAAACAAAACCCTCCCACAATTTAAAACATCACCTCCTTACTACTTCTGATTAGGAGGGAATAATGTTTCTTTTTAGATGAATATACACATCTAAAAAAAAGCTGTATTTTTCCCCTTACACCTTATCATGAGTATCGTTTGCCTACAAGCCTACTTTCCTCACTCCTTGCATTCTGATAAGCAGAAACAGCTGATCAAGTAGCTTGTACTATAAACAAATGCAGTGAAAGGACATTTTGAAATTGTTTTTAGGCAATTTTGAAAATAACTGCTTTAAAAAATACATCTTTCAGAGTGACATTGGAAAATAAGATCATAAGAGGAAAAGAAAACTGATTTGGAGTTTCTCATTACCAGAGAACTTTTTTTATAGTCCTTACTTGAAACAGTAGGTCTGCTTACAGCTCTATGTGGTCTCTATAGAAGGATTTTTTAAAGTATGAGCTAAACTTTTATGTTTCATGGCAGTATGTTTATCTGGGTCATATATTATGTGGTGACAATTGAACTTCTTAAGAATATGAATACCAAGGAACAAAACAGCCATACTTCAAATTATGTGGGCATCATGAGCATGCTCATCAACCCTGTGTCAGCTAGAAATGGCAATGCACAATCTAGTGGTGGTTTTGTGTTCAGTTTTTTCCTGATAATAGGATCTTGTTTATTAATAACTGAGGAAGAATAACTACTATTTTAGCTGTCAGTTGCAGTAGTGTATAATGTAATTAGTATTCTCCTTCAAAAGAAATGAGGGGTAATCAAGCCTTAAAACAGTATTAAAATTTGTATGCAGCTTTTGAAACATGAGTGTGCTTTCAATGGGGTCTTGTCACACAGGCCCACTCACACATTATATGCCTATGTTCCCCTGGGAAATGTGGGTTACAAGCACACCCTCCTCCCCTGGTTGTCCTATACTTGGCATTCAAGATGATCTGCTCCGTGAAAGATCTGTTTATATTAAATTAGGCTATTTTTTCTTCGTGGGTGACAGATTCATCTCCAGGAATATCTACCTAGAGCACAAACAACTCTTCAAGTACGAGGAAAAAATCTTATTAGTGTCCATGAAGAAAAAAATTATTTGTATTTTGCAAATGCAGAAAGCATTCCTAGGATTCCTGAGAAGGTTTCAGTTAAGAAGTTTTGTCCATCAGAAACTCATTAGAACTGTGTTGAAACAAAAGGTGGTCCCTAAACACTGCTCAAACATGTTTTGTGCACAAGCAGAACCGCAAAATAGCATCTAAAACTGCATATATCTGTCTGTCTTTCCTTGTTTTTTGAAAGCTTAGAGTCAAGTTTCAGGTCTGTTTAACTAAGGTAAACTTCCAAGAACTTGAAGTACTTGCTCATGTTTGCAAAGCTTCTGCTGTTGAGTCAGACATTTGATACACCATGGCAAGTTAGTGTTAGGTGTCATTTATAGGCATTGTTTGGTGCCATGGCCTCTTCTAAAACTTGAAGGATTTTCTTTTCTGCAGGGTGTAGATTCTTCTAATAGAAGTTTTGTCTGTTGAACACCTTCCCCTAGAAGGAAGAGATCTGTTCAGAGGCTGTGTAGAAAAAGACATGCATGGATTCTAACAGCTCCACTTTATGACGCCTTATGAGCCTTGTAGTGCATTTGCTCCAGTCATGATGGTAGTTGCCAGGAGTTGATCATTGCAAACAGATGGTACTGGGCAAAGAAGCCCTTTGATCCATGTTTACTGCCTAGGCTGATAATGCTGACATCTCTCTCCGTGGCTCAGAAGCTTCTGCAGTCAGACAACTCAAGTGTGTAGCTGTTATGAGTTATGCACTCCTGCATTATTCTGCACCAAAATATCACTGTGTGTGATATTTCCCTAGCACATGGAGAGCCATCACGCACCTGTAACAATGAGCAGTGCCATGACTTTGTTTTACATTAGCAAAGAATGATGCCAAATTTCCTCCTTATTCAGTGGAAGCTGACAGCTAATCTAAATTTTAATGAATATCCTTGAAGTGCCCTGGGCATGCCAGCAGATGGGTTGTAATGCTTCAGGTTACTGAATTGTGATAGGAAGTGTCCTACAAGATGAGTTCTGAGATTGGTGTCAACCTCTCTATTTTAAAAGTCGGTAGGAAGTGTCAGTATTAAGTAGAGCCAGCTGCTTACCAGAGCCCCAGTTGAGCGTATTCCACATTTTCTGCTTAAGAAAATTTGGCCTTCCACTCTATTTCCACAGTGTTTTGTTCTGGCTGCAAGACTATTTGCATACATGAGAACAAAATTGCTGTTCTCAGACTTCTGAGTGTTCATCTTAATTCAGGTTGATCAGTAATCCATAGGTTCTTCCATATCCTAATATGTGTGCTGGATGACTATTTGGATTAGGATTTATCTGTTTAGTTCCCAGTAATGGAGACTGATGGCTAATAAGTGCGTTTTTGCATTAGTTCAGGAGCTGTACATTATTTGTTTGATATGTACATACAGCTTGTACAGTTTATGTCCTTATGTGAAATTGAATACAGGCAGTGTGTTTTAGGGAAAATTAGTCACAGTAACCTCTCTTCTTGAATACACAATAATTTTACCTGAAAATAGGTTCCTATTGCACTTTCATTTCCTGTCCTTTGTGACAGTTCCTAAAAAAGTAGTTTAAATAAATATACTGGAACTGAAAAAGAAGCTTTGACTGTGGAATGGTTTTAAATATACATTAGGTAACATATAACAGTATGCAGAGTAATGGGAAGTGATAGCAACAGGAGAAAGAAAACCTATGGTCTTGTGATCAGGACAAAAAGAGAAGGGTCTTGAGAGATAAATACACTAAAATTTTCCTGTAGCTTTAAATGACAGGGGACAGGATAGCTGGGTTCCTCTGGATTTTTTTTTTTTTTTTCCCCTCTAAGGATAGAACAGGTTCCTGCACAGAAGATGAGGAAGGAGATGCTAACTCAAGATTTGACCTGAGAGGACAGAAATGGGCTTAGGAATGGATATGGTGATGGAGAACCCCAAAGGTCTTGACTATGATAGGGATAAATGGCCTGACTGGGGGAATGCAGATGTGAGGTTCTAGATTAGTGAGAGGGTTGAGGAGAGCAGAACTGTTGAGCATAGAGGGATGGTGATGACAAAATCATGGTGATAGGAAACTGGACAGTTGTTGTCAGAATAAACTTAGAGCAGGACCTAGTATGAATTACAGATAGGAGTACAAGGATTTTTCCAGAGCCCCAAGCAGAATCTGGTACTATCTGCTATCTATGGAGCTGTTCAACTTAATTAAATGCAGAAGTGATATATTTGCAGGCAAGAGCTGTTCTAGTTCAGGTCATAAAAAGGTAATTTACTGTGTTAAGAAGAGTTATTAAGAAAGAATCACATCAATTTTACATTTGAGGAAGTTCAATATTTAAATCAGTCAAGTGTTTGCAAGCTATGAAGAATTTCAAAGGAATGGAAGAAATTACTTAAGGTTCCTGGAGTAAAAATGTGTTGAAAATGCTTATCAAACATGAAAAGTTCATACTGGATTTACATTCTTTAGGAGTTTGCCTTTCTGCTTCTTTTGTAATCATTGCACTTAGTCATTACAAAAGTAGACTGAAAATATTTTGAAAGTAAATAATATTGAGTTTCTACCTAGTTCCTTCTTTAGGATATGAGAGTAGAAATGTTAATGAATGAAACTGGCACAGGAAATTTTCAGCACTGATTTTTTTTAACAGAAATGTGAATACATGGTGCCCAAGCTATTCCATCTCCTTGTAATAGGTCCATAGGACTCAGGGCCTTTAGTTACTGGGTTTTTTTCTATGAGAATTTTGAACTTTGTAGCATTGGTGGTTTATATTATGGTTTGCTAATTAGCCATTTGATGCTCACATGCTGTTTTGAGAAGTTTTATTTACATAAGTGATGTCTTCCTCCTGGGCACTTTCCTACCAAAGCCTGTTGTCTTCTCAGCTACCAATTATTATATATATTATATATTATATATTATATATTATATATTGTATATTATATATTATATATTATATATTATATATTATATATTATATATTATATATTATATATTATATATTCATAGCTACCAATTTTCTTCCTGATGTTTTCTGGCTGATGCTCCTATCAGATTCTCATCTGCTCTCTAATACCATTCCCATAACTTGTCTCTGCCAGTTCTTCCCTGATACTGTGTTTCCTGGCTAACTTTGATAGAAAATGTCAAAGTAATTGCATGGCAAGAAATGGGCATGCAATGAAGTTTTTTCAGTGCTCAAGAAAAAACAAATAAGTTCACAGGAATGTGTTGAACATACATTATTAGTTGGATATTTCTGTTGAATATTCAAAATTGTTACCAAGTTGATATTAGGATTTTTCGAAGTTTGTGTTCCTGTAAGAGTTCTGAGTACTACAGTTTGCATGTTGTATCATTTGTGTGATAGAATTACTAGTGAATTATGCAAGCCAAATACAATGTAGCAATCACTATTCTGCCTAGTCCTAAGTCTTTGGTAAGACTCCAGGCACATTTATTGTGTGCTTTAGATAACTTTGTGTCTATCCATGGGTAGAGACTTCTTTTGCTGGAGAACCTGAGTTCATAATGAGTTTGCAAGTAACAGAGCAGTTATTTTTAATAATGGCACTGACGCTGTAACTTTGATATGTAAGTACATTTTGGGTAGCTGGTGCTCCAGTTCTCATGGTATCTCACTATGTGAACTTCTATCAAGTTCTATCAAAGATACTTAGAAAGTCTTACGTGGCTCGCTGGGGACAGAGGTGTTTGCAATTAGCCTGTAGAGTTGTCTTTTGACTGCTTTGGTTCTCAGTACTTTTGTTCAAAATAGTAATTAATTAGTCAGTCATTGTTAGGATAACGTTTTATATTTCAACTTTTCCTGGCTGCTCTATTCTAGGCATCCTAAAGGAGGATCGTTCATCCGGCCAAACAAGGCAAACTTTGGAGTAGATTTCCTTACTGCAGTAAAGGATCGGTACGGCTTGAATGATAAGCAAGACGGTCAGCATGGGGCCGGGGATACAGTAGTGTTTGGAACCAAGACTGTGGAATTTGTTGGCATGGATTCTGTTGCAGAACAGCAAAGGCAAGTTTAATGTATGAAAATCTAAGATATGTTATTAGGGATTGATCAGTCAAGTAGTATTTCAACTGTAAGAAAGTGACTGCCATGCTTATAAAAGTGTTACGTGTCTAAAAGCAAGCCAGACTGCACTATGGTGGAAGAGACAGGAAATCTTCTGATTGTGGATTCAGAATTTACAGGTTTTACAAGTAGGAATTACGTCATGTTTGAGTGTTAACAATCTTCATTCTGGTTTCATAAAGTAGCAGATGATGATATCTAGTGAGAAATGAGAGATAAATTATCATGATATTGGCAGTCATCATACACATGCATGATCTTTTTTGAATAGATGTATTTTAATGCTTTCTTATTATTGTACAGTGGCTTTTAGACTTTGTTTACTCATATCACAAATGACTTTGTAACCAAGAGAGGGAAGGCAGAAACTCACTGTACTGCTAGTGAAGAAGTTTTTCAATCAGTTCATGTCATGTTCATGTACCTGGAGGGGTAAGAAAGGATGTAACTTAATGATGTGTAATAAATTGCAGTTCTAATGACCTCCAGGAGTAGACAAGTATTAGTTCAGTAGGTGGCAGTCTCCTTCTGAGCTGATATTCCACAACTATTCTTCTTGTCTTCCAGAGCATACTAAGCAATTAAAAATACTTTCAATAAGTGATATAAAGAATGCCCAAATAACTCTGAACCTCTTGCAAAACATATTGCAATAAACCTTTTTAATTTGGAACCTCTTATGAAATTCCAATTTGCACAGCTATATTTAATCTGTTTTACCACTCTTTATTTCAGTTGTATGAGGTTTTGTGGGGGTGGGAACTGTGGTTCAACCAGACTTATTTTGTAAATAGTGATGTAAAGGCAAAAATGGAGATGTGTGTTTTCGAGTTCAAATGACACTGCAGTGTAGTAATCTGCACATTGCTGATTCCAAAGGAGAGATACACATGAAAATGATGTTATGTAGTTGTAAACCCCATGCATTTATGTAACATACCTATTTCTGTTTCAAGATTACCTAACAGAATGTTCTTTCTCATGTAGACAACTGAACAAACTGGTGGATATCTCAGTGCGTGAGTGTGCAGTGAGCCATGCTGGTCTGGAAGAGGAAATCAGCAGAACCTGTGCCAGTATCCTTTTTTTGCTATATTGCATGATGCCACAAATAAAGTACATGCTTTAGCATTCCAAGTGTTCACATCAATGAATGATACTTGTATCCTTTTATTAAAAAAAAAATTAAAACTGACATTTATATTTAGGAGTTTAATGTAATGTTAAAAAGTTAAAAAAGCCAGACACCTACAATTTTTGAGAGGAAATGCAAATTGTGTATAAAAATAGAAGTCTAGTCATAGGTTGTTACTGTGACTGCAGTTTCAGAAGACTTCAGCAATGGTTTCTTTAAAAAATCCCTAGAATAGATAATCCTATAGAGGTAGAACTGATATGTTGTATAGATACCAGAGGTTTCCAATATATAACAAGTAATGTGTTTAATACATTGCATGTAGTGGCAATGTTACAAAACTACAAAGCAGTTACTATTTTTTAATTTATAAGGATTTTTAAGAGTTCCTGTCAGTATAGAAATTAATCTGTTTGAGGATTTGTATCATTAAGCTCTTTTATAAAACTATAAGCCATTTCCATATCACAAATCAAAATCAAATTTGCTGTAACCTAGCAGTAATATCCCTTAGTGTAATCTATTTCTCTTGGATTCAAAACGAATTCTAATTCTGAAAAAAAAAAGTTCAGTTTTGAGATAAATTTATTTTTCTTAACAAGAAATTTCAGATATGAGGCATATAAATCTATCAAAAAATCTGATATCATCTTGGGAGACAGTAGTAGCTATTGCTTCTCAAGTTCGAAATCTGGAAACACTTAATGTCAGGTATAAATATTCATATTTGGGGTTCTCTTCCTCTGGGGTAAGAACAAAACCCAAGAGGTTCAGGATTCAGCTTTCTAAATGTAACTGGATACAACAAGACTCATTCTAATGGGAGCTAAGTTTTTAATACTTTTTTTTTTTTTAATCTTGTTGTTAAGCAACTGCTTAAGTTGTGGGCTATAGTGTGGGCTATATTTTTCTGACATCTGTACTCAAGAAAAGACTGGAACCCTAGGAGTTCAGCTTCTATGTAAAACTAAGTTCTGGAGAACATTTTCTTCAAAGTTTTAGGACTTGATCTTTGTTTTTATTATTCTTGATACATTCTGTCTGCTCAGGCAAGTCTGCATTTAGGAGCCCACTTTTGTTAAACTAACCACGTCTTGACACTAAACTCAATTATTCATAATGCTTTAACCAAACCTTAATTATTCCAAACCCTAGTCTATTTCTGTCCTAAAATGATGCTGATAAGATACTGGTAAGACCATGGTGACAGATATAAGGGAAAATCTCTTGTACAACGATGGCATTGGAAAAGGAAGAAGGATGTTGTTAAATAAAGGTCCAATTCTATCAAAACAAGATAATTCATAAAATTTCAAAATAAAGAACATTTCTAGTACACATCTATACACTGTAATTGGCACATGCCACATTAATTTTCTGGTGTGAAGTAACACAATGGATTAGGTAGCAGCCTAAATCACCAGGGTTTTTATTTATTCTTATTACTAATGTGAGAAAAATGTATTTTTTAAATAGTTGTAGGTGTTCCATTTTCTTAAATATTTAGCACTGAACAGCTGTTTGCAACCTGGGTGTTATTTGTAAATCTAAGTTTGCCTAGAGCATATCATGGTTTATTCTTACCAGCATGCATGAGAATACAGAGAATTTATGTTAATTCACCTGGAATAATTTTTTCAGTTTATCATTGTTGAGAAGTGTACTCTAGACTGAAGGATTTTCAGGACCCTTTTGTTTGTGAAAAAAAATGGAAAACGAGATTGATGTTGAAAACTGATGCTTACTACTACAAACTGATATAGTCTGAATCAGTTTTTTATTGTTTTGACCTTCTGTTTACTTTAAAAAAGAAGGAAGGCAAATCTGGGGTTTTTTGTGCATGGAATGTTGGAAGAAGAATAAAACTGATTAATCATCCACCAGCTCTCTATGTGGAAATTTTACCCATAAGTATGTAACAATAAACTACACTGAGATATTTTATGAGAGTATGCAGGTAGATTAGGCCTTAGAAAAGAAATAAAAACTTCTCTTTCAGGGTGAATAATAAAAACTGATTTGAAGACTGCAGACTTGAAAATCTGTATCTTTTCTTCTTTGTAGTGATACTTAACTATTGAGAGTGGATTTTACATATTTTTGTTGTACTGGGGTCTGGATAGACATGTAGGCTCTTCATTTTCAGTCACCACAGTTTAAGCCTGAGCTCTGGCTCTGTTTCATTTAATATTAATGAAAATCGGGTTTTTTTCATGTTCAAAACTTAGTGAAAGAGAAAGAGGCCACAGATGAATAAATACATATTCTTGAATAAATATGCATTCCTGAGGCAGGAAAGTAAATTAGGAAAGAGTATGTTTGACTATAACTAGAAATATATTTTATTATATTTTAAAATACGTGACATCTTGGCAGTGATTTTAACTTTTCGAGGGTGTAAATTTCTTTTTCTTTAATGTGCAACTCCAGACTAATGACTTCAACAAATGTGATTATTCATTATGCAAATAATTATTCTTTTTATGCAGTGAAAACAAAATGAGATTTCCATCTACATCAACTTTTACATCCAGTGCATTTTCAAACTTGAAGATTCTGGCACTTAATCAAACTGAAATAACATGGACAGAGGTAATAGCCTTTCATGATTTTTTTAAATTTAATATCATTAGGTTTCTGAGGCAAGGAAAGCACAGTAAATATTTGTGCTCTGTATTGTTCTACTGAAATCAAATCATCCTTAGAAAAGGTGCTGTGGGCTAACTGTGTTAGTTACATATTAACTAATGGACTTCCTACATAATGAAGGAAGTAATACTGGCATAGGAGTCTAATAAGAAACATTTTACTTCATCTACATCTGTAAATTGCCAAATCAAAATAAAGTAGTTGGAGTACAATATAGCTCCATGTCCCAAAGTTCAAGTGAAAACTTCTTGATTCCTGGTAGCTGTTGAAGATTTACCTGTGCTTCTCTGCATGCAATAGAACAAATTCAAATGGAAAGAAAATATTTCCTTTTGATGAGAAGTTCTTGTTTTGGCATCACTTTGCATCAGCAGGAGACTGGATTGGTATCTTTGCCCATACTGATGGATCTTGAACCACATGATGCCTGGTTATTGGCAGCACAGAGCAGAGGGAAAACAAAGGTCTGATTTGTTTCGAGCACTGAAACGTGCACATTTAAATGAGTCTCTCTTGGTGTGACATCTTATTAGGAATGAAGTCCTGCTGTCAGCTAGAGTTAGCAGTGGGCCTTTTTACAGAGATGGGGCTTAGGAAGTGCATCTCAGTGTCATGTTACTTATAATGGCTTCTAAGTTGCAAACTGTTATTTGGATTTCTCAGGGTCAGATTTTATAGTACTGCATTGTAAAATTACATGACTTTTCAGATTTCGGCTGCCAGCTGCTATCCAGTGAAAGAGCACTTAACAAAACTGGGGCTTGAGTAGAAAGAAGCTTCTTCATTCTCTTGTCTTGCAGCAGGACTAGAGGAAGGTCACTGCTGTGGTTTTGTTTAGTGTCCATTCACTGTGCTCTTAAAACTGCCTATGGGATTTATGGTAGGACAGTTGATAATCCTTCCATAGTAGCAGCAATATGAATGGTGAAGGGAATGGAAGAATTAAGTGGCTACAAACACTTTAAATGACATCTAGTGTTCACCAGAGTAAATCTGTGCATTGTGGTGTTTAAAATGTTGGCATCTGCCAGCAGCTGTCCTTCATCCCTCCGTAGAGTGACTGAAAGGCTGGTAGGAGCCATGGCTGCAGGCAGGTTAGAGTTCTCCAGGGCTAACGAAATTGCAGTGAGAAAGCCCCAGCTTAGTCAGAGCAGTTTAAAATGATGCAGCTTTTGTATTTTTTTTTAAACTCTGCTTTAGCTGATGATTTGTCATTGGCCATGAGGAGGTTCCAAAATCTGTTTTATAAATTTGTTCCAATTCATTCCCTGTAAGCTGGGAGACATAAGCTTGTGCTTGAAAGCGGTGTTCCAGGGCAGCCAACAAAAAGGGAAAAATAAAGGCATGCACCTGACATCAGTACTCTGTGAACAAACCACTTGAAAATGTCACTGCTTAAGCTCTGAGGGGGGTTACTTGAAAAGTCAACTTTTAGATAGAAAATAATAATGAATATAATCTAAGCAAATTATAAATATACTTCAATTGTCGATGAGGATATAAGCAAAAGTATTAGGAATGTTTGGATTAAAATTAAAACAATTTAACAGTGAACAGCATTTCAAAATTATTTGCTTGTAATTATTTGCTTCTTATATGTAAGAATGTATGGTGTAGGGATAGTTATGCTTGGGTTTGTTTTTTTTTTTAGTTTGTTCCTCTGTTTTGAAGTATTCTTCACAGGAGAGGGACATGCTTAACTGTTATGCAGCAATACATAGCTCCCTATTCACATGCCTTGAGCAACAGTTTTCAAAAAGAATTCTTTTGTTAGTATATGATAGGATATATCTAAATACTTCTGAGATTATTAGTATATCAGTAAAAGAGCTTATTACGATAGAACTGTTGATGGATTGTTCAAAACATAACATAACTTTCAAGGGGGAAAAATGTCCTGTAAAATAACTTAAAGTTAGCAGCCAGTGACTTAGAAATTGAATTAATGGACTTGAGTGTAATGAATTCATATTTATGGCTCCAAACCCTTTCTTTCTTATTCAGCATTTAAATAATAATCTTATATTTGTGATTCTGTTTTCAAACTAAGACTTTGTATTTATAATATAATCTACATACATTAGATTACATACATAATATAATCTATTATACAGAGTAAAAGAAAAATCTGGGTTAGAACAGAAGTGCAGGATCATGCTTCTGGCACTAGCAAGTAGCAGAAGGTAGTTGGGAAAAATTCTAGGCAAAGGGTAAGCATATGGTAAGAGCTTCTGAGAAAGTAATCTGGAATTGTGTGCTCAAGACTATATATACCTCCAATTAATATTTGTGGATTTTTTTTCATTATTTATCTAACTGTATTAAGAACCCATTTGAAAATTTTACTATACGTATCATTTAACATCAATTTAACCTTTTCTGGGTTCTGATATTGCTGCCTGATCATTTCATTTAGTAAATCCCAATGTTTTATATGAAAGCAAGTGAGAACAGCTATTCTCTCTTTCATGGCTTTAATTCTTGTTTAGCTTCTTTGTGCCTTTCCCAATTATATTATTTGCTTCCTGGGATAAACAGACTAAAGATACAGGAACATCATGGACTTACATGGTGACAATTGTTTCTTGTTCTCATCTTTGTTTCTTTTGCAATAGTTCTTGCATTTCCATTCCTATGGTTTTGAGCATCAGCGGCTCTTCTCTGGGTATTTGTTACCTCCCCATCAGCTATCCACAATGAGGCCCCAGCCTTTCCTAAGGGTTAATTCAGTGTCAGATCTGTGAACTTTTGTTTCTGAGGAAGCTGTTTTAAGCAGTAGCTGGAAATTTTGCAATTTGAGTTTCTTGGAATTGTGCTGTGACCTATAATTTGGCAATTTTCTAGTCATTTGGGCAGCCTATTGAAAAATCTTCACATACTTCAGGTTTGTGCAGTTTTTTTATTCCATCCATCCCAATGCAGAGCTGTTGTGTGGGAATCTCTCTTACTCAACATGCCCCTCATTTCTCTTGACTCTGCTGGTTTCTTGTCATGCTTCTTCATCACCAGTGGGAACTATTTTGTTGACATGGGGAAACACTGTCAGATTAAAGAGATGTGATAGCGATGTTCCCCGCTCTTGCTTTGGGACAGGAAAAGTTGTTACATCTGAGTTTGTGTTTGTGTGTTACAGCTATGACAGCAGGTGGATTTTAGTATTTTGTGAATTTTTAGTATGTGTGAAGCAGTTGGGCTCCAAATCATAGGCTGCCTCTTGAGGAGATCCCAGCATTTACCCTTGGCATAGTGTCTGTTAGGAGTCACTTCCATAGACCCGCAGCTACACGGATTTGTGCAGCTGTAACAGAGAGAACGGTGGCAAGGAGGGGATGATTACAGGAGAAGGGGTCAGCTATGCACAAAACCAGTTGAATTGGACTGTCCAGATCTCTGAATTCCACTGCTTGTAGCCTTTGTAACCTCCTGTAAAAACAAACTTTTGCTGACTGTGCTGCGCATCAGTCTGTCTGTGTTCTTGCATCTTAAAAACTTAGAATCCCCTAGTCAGTTACAATCACATTTTGGAAAGAGCTGGGGGCTTAAAACAATTTATTACCTACTAATTCCCTTACAACAGGAATGTAGATGAATGAAAGAGCCCCTGTAAGTTTCCCAGCCAAAGAAAGAGTAGCAGAATGAGCTCAACCTTACTTTGATTATGGAGAATACACACCAGAAAAAAAACTCAGTGAAAACAGTAATTTGCCACTGACAGGCACAAAAGCAATCAGTTCCAGTGCTTATGGAACTCCATGTGCTGAAACTGCACAATATTTGACACTTTCACAATTGCATACAGAACTATTTTATGCCAGCAGTTTCTATCGCCTTGTAATAAGTGGGGTTTTTTTAAAGATTTGTTACCTCCTGTAAATGTGAAGAAAAAAACTGTGTAAAGTAAAATTATATCTTATATGCAATTTCAGGGCATAAGATCTAAACCCAAAGTATCTTTATTCAATTTGTAGCCCTTTTGAGTTATTTTCTTTAGAGAACTTGAAAACTTCAGGATGTGTTGAATTAATGCAATTCTTGGCTTTTAGTGGGTTATAGGCTGGCACAGTCCCAAGACAGAAAAGGCTTCAAGCTCTGATAAATTAAGATATTAAAAGGTATTCTGTCAGACATGACAAGATGTGTGTGTTAGGTGGTTCTGGAACTTCTGCACATATATAGAGTTTGTACAGCCAGTTCCTCACCTCATCATAGGGAAAACCTGGTCACTCCAACTCACTGAATAAATTAACTCAGTTTCCAGTCTTAGCTGCGAGGGCAGCCACAAGCCTGGGACTTACAGTCCTGTGACTGCAGGATCCCTTTGATGTCATCTGTACTGGTAGATGCAGGCACAGGAGAGCCATCTGGAAGAAAGGGAAGACTAGGGAATCTTTAATAATTGCTCCTCTGGTTTGAGGAGCCATAGCTTGTTCTAAACACATTGGGAGCAAATTTGCATGAAATACAATTTCTAAAATATTTTCCCCATCTTTTGTTATATTAAATAAAGTTTTGCTCTTAGGTTCTTCTTTGTGCTCAAGGATGGCCAGTACTTGAAGAATTGTACCTTTCTTCTAATAATATTACAGTTTTGGAAAGGTGAGTAACGTGAGTCAGTCAGTTATTAGCCACTGACATACCATAAAGTTACATAGCACATAAAGTTACCTTCCTGTAACATTTGTATCACCAGGACAATAATCGGTGCAAATTTCACATGATGTACTTCAGAACATTCATAAATGTGCACAATTGTGTGCATGCAATTATATACTTCGGAAAATAGTGTTTTCATTGGCCAGTAACTTTAAATATTAAGTGTTTCTTTGTTTTTTCCAATGTATCAGGCCTGATAATGTCCTGCAGACCCTGAAGTTGCTAGACCTTTCAGACAACCAGTTACTGGATGGAAATCTGCTGCATCTAATAGCACAGCTCCCCAGGTAGCTGTAAACAAATTTGCTGGAAATTCTTTGTCCTAGATATTCTCCATAGTCCTTGTTGGCTGAAATATGATAGTATTGATGTTGCATGAAAGATTCATGAGATCTTGAAGTAGAGGCATTTTGCCCTCTTGAGGAGAGTAACTGCAATATTTAGTTGAGCTATTTTAATATAATCTTGCTTTTGTTGTACAATAACACATTCTTCAGCTGTGTGTAATTAGGTATTCATTATACACTTATGAAATTAATGTGATTTACCACATTTTGCTAATTTGCAGAATTATCATCTTTCCCTGTACACCAAAACAGCAGCCATGATTTTCAATACCCACAAGCTATTTAAAAAAAAAAAAAATCATTTAGAAAATCACACTTTTTAAATCCAGGAGCCATTTTGAAAGCTTGAAATTGTTGCACTTACTCACTGAAAATCTTATTCCCTGAACACTGTTGAAGTCTGGGGGCTGTCTGTGAGGCTGCTTTTCATTTGTCAGTGATGCTGCACCACATCAAAAGCTGCAGATCTTTATTCAGAAAAAAAATAGGTTGTATTTCTTTGCAAAAAACTTCCTATGCCACACACAGTGATCATTGTATCTATTAAATTTCAGATTAGAACAGCTAATACTTAGAAACACTGGGATATCTTCTATACACTTTCCTGATGCTGGATTTGGTACGTAAAATAAGCCATTTATTCATCGTTTTAAAATACTGTTTAAATATTTAAAGTTTTTACTGTTTTCTTGTTACTCTTTCCCTAGGATGCAAGACTAAAATGTTTCCTTCGTTAAAACGCCTTGCAATAAATGACAATAAAATTTCACAGGTAGGTTAGGCTGTGATGATTTCACATTTTGCAAATAATGTATCTTAGTTTAAGAGTAACTTGAAGTTTGTTTTTTAAAATTTTCTTTGATTGTATGTGTAAGATTCTGAGGTAACTATTGAACACTTTGGTCAATACAGAGACATAATTTAAAAATGTAACAACCTTTTTTAACAGTTAAAATACATTTATGTTATGGCAGCTACCTCATAATTCCTCTCACAGAATTCTAATGATCTAAAATTCTGACTAATTCCTTTGTTTGGTTTGGGTTTTAATTAAATGGAGTGCAGTTCTTTGCTTAGCTAAATGAACGGGATTCAAGGACTTGGGTCTGATGATCAAAAGAATTTTTCCAGTCGTGTTTGCTGTACAGGAGAGTCAGTGTTCTCAGGTATTGTTCTGAAATGAAGTTATGTTTTATATTTTCTCAAAAGACTCTTCCCTTCCATTTCAGTGGTCATCTATCAATGAGCTTGATAAACTGCCAAGCTTGCGGGCACTGCAGTGTAGCAACAACCCCTTCATGGACACAGAGAAGAACCCAGAGACCCTGATACAGCTCATTATTGCCAAGATAAGTCAGTTGGAGGTTTTGAACAACTGTGAGGTATGTGGTATTTCAACAAATTGCATGAGCCTGGCAAAAACTTTAAATCATTGCCTGAGGAATTCTTTTCTTTTAAGATTGCTGATTGTTTGGGTGCAGGAAAAGTGAAGTGCCAACTAGTCCATCCCCTTGTCAGTGGGGCAGTCAGTAGGGCTACAAGGCTGAGCCCTCTTTGTGAGCATTGCTAACTCAGTGGGGACTTGGACAAGATGGGTCAATGGCTTGGTTTTTTCTCAGTTCCTGAATTGTTGAAGTTGCAGGACAGTTAACAAAAACCATACTCTTAAAAAAAATAGAAAAAGCAGCATAGCCTGATCTGTTTCAGTGACAGCAATACCAACATTTGCCTTCTGCAATAGAAGAATATCATCATCCACACCAAATCAAATTTTGAGCAAATGTTTATCATAAAGGAGAGCAGAAGCAGCATCTGATCCATTGCTACAGAAAACATCCTTGCATCATCATATACAGCAAAATCTTCATTTATATATTCATTTATGGCTAAGTACACAGAGAGAGGGGCTTTAAGACTATTAATGGCTCTAAAATGCACTGAATATATGGATCAGTCAGTATTTGGAGACATGGTTTGTAAGATTCTTGGTAGCATTAAAATATACGGAACACCAAATAAGACCAAGGAGTCTGTGGAATTGATGAGATTTTATTCTCTGGCAAGTTATATAATTATATTACGTGCCATTCCTGTGTCAGTACAGATCCTTCCTGCTGAAAGAAGAGGAGCAGAGCTTGATTATCGCAAAATATTTGGAAAGGCCTGGCTAGAAGCTGGTGGGCATTGGAACCCAGAGAAAAACAAACCAAGTGAAGAATTTCTTGCTGCCCATCCCAGATACCCAGCACTTTGTCTTAGTAAGTACAAGCAGAGTACGATAGCATTTCCTCACCTCTGGCATTGTGGCAGGACTGGTTCGATCTGCTTTCAATTTCTCTTCCCCTTGGTCCTTTTTCCAGTGCTGCTACGGCCTCAGGAAAGCCATCCATTGGCCAGCCTGTGTGCCAGTGGGCTTTTGCTCCTGGGGGGTGGCTGCACAGAACTGCACCCTTCAGGGCACTGCTGCCTCAGGAACTCGGGCTCCCTGCTGAGACCCCAGCCCCCTGAGCATCCCCTCCCCCTGCTTGAGCAGGCAGCAGCTCTCTCAGCACTGGAATATTAAGCAGCACCCCCACATCCTGAATGCTGTCGCAGCTGAACGAGGCTCGTGTCTGCAGCACTGTGTGGTGCAGGAGCTACCACGTCTGTGCTGAGCGAGTTCCTGCCTGATCTGCACCTCAGTGGTCTTAGATACTGAGTTTTAGTCTCTGAAGGGTTCTACATGCACTTTTATTCCAACAGAATATGGAGCACCTGAAGAAGGAGAACTGAAGGGACGACAGCCTTTGACTCTGAAAAATCAGCTCCTGAGTAAGATGCCAGAAATGGTCAAAATTGCTCCTTCTGCATTTAGAATATTTTACGGGCTTAGTGTCTCCTAGGTGTATATGGAGAACAAGTTCTAGGTTGTAATTTTGCTTTTCTGAACTGTCTCAGTGAGTTTGACCGGAAACCTGATTCCGTGTACTCTCTCTCATTTCCCCTCTCAACCCAAGCCAAACAATTTTCTCAACTGAGATTTAATGGAGATCAAAGGTTATTGATACTCCATTCTGACTGTGTGAGTGGCTTCTTTACAGGCAAAACTTCTCAAGTTTTAATCTCAACAGCTGAGCCATTTTCTGACATTAACTTTTTATAACTTCTTAAATTTAGGACAGACAAGAAAAATATGGGTAGCTTTGGTATTTGTGGCTGTCTACATATTTAATCTAGGTTACATCCTGGACTTGCAAATTCATGTAGCTGTATTTCCCAGTTGATAGAAGAACTGAACTTTTTTACTCCATGGGCTAAATAGTATTTTAAAGCATTACGTTCTAATGTATTTAGGTGGAAGGCTAAATAGAACAAGGAATCTTGTTGGCTAGACATAAACCTTTTTTAAGGATAAGTTTTTAATCTCTGTAAAATAATTCGGCTAATAATGTCCTTTAAAAGTCTTTGTATGGTGCTTTTGAGAGGACCAAAAGCCTGTTTTAAACTGAATAAGCAATTTCCATTCTACTGCAGGTTATTTTTAAAACATGAAATAGAAATTAAGCATTTTTAGGTAAATGCTCATTTTGACCAAAAAATCCCATTTTTAAGCATTAGGGAGTCACTCCTACAATAATTTATCAAAGATTAATAAAAACTTGCTTATTTTAATTAATTATTCTTTCAAATAATGACTAAATGCTGTCTTAACTGCTCAGATGCAGGCTACCTCCTAATTTTTGAGAGATCAGGCTGAGCTAAGGGAAACAATTTGTAATAAAAACAGACTAGAAATACTGTGCTTCTGCCAGAACAGGGCTTATTGTTCTTTCACTAATGCCTCACCCTTCTTCCTTAAGCTTTGACAATTAAGTGTCCTGAGAAACCTGAACAGAAGCCAGTGGAGAAAAAGCTACCAGGTAAGAGATCTTGGCTTATGTTCAGGCAGTTGTTTCATCACTCCTTTTCAAACAACTATATTAAAGAATGGCAGATGCCTCTGGCTTTGTGAGCTCCTGAAAGCCTTTCCTCTGTCATATAAAGAAATGACAAAGGCAGAAATTGTTTGAGAAAGTCATTATTCTTCTGGCCTTCATACTTGCTTTCAGTCCAGCTTGAAGATAGAAAATTGATGCTTATGACCTCTTCTGCTGGTTTCATGATTGTGTCTGAGGCAATTAAAGGCCAGTTAACAGGGATGAAATCTGGTGGATGTGTTAACCAAGTAACCAGAACATGAAGTCTTAAGAGGTAACCACATGGTGTATAAATCTAGATATTGAGGTCCAGTATCTAATACATGAAGTTAGAAATCTAGTTCTGACCTTCATCAAATTTGTCTTTTCAAGTTTTAGTGCCTGTAGTGAGACTAGAATGAGTAAGATCATTCTAAATTAAGCTGATGTTTTGGAAAGATGTGTCAGAATGAAGTCTGAGAGAAAAGAAGTATTCAAGCTTTATTCTAAAATAAAAATCACATTTATTATCACAAGTTGCATAAAATCAGATAGATGCAGCTTTTACAAAAATGTTTGATAGAAAAATATTTGTCTAAGTACAATGTGTGGTATTACAGGAATAACTCGCTATTGCTGTGCCTTTAGATAAAGCTTCAAAAGGAGTTCAACCAAAATACTGAGTTTATCTATTGCAAACACAGGTATCACCTCTGGAACAAACTACATCTACTCATTCGAGATCCATTACAAAAAATACTCATTCCTATAACTGACTTCATAATATAAACAACTCTGCTGACAATGTGATTGGGACTAATAACTCCATACCATTCCTAAGAATGTCACTAGTTCCACAGTGCCATTTGCTTACTTGTGCTGGGAAAGCCAATTCCTGGTAATGAAAACTGCAAGGAACAGTTGCCTGGTGCTAGTATTCAGAACCTGGCTGGTGTGTGTCCCAAAGGTCACTTAGTTTAGGGTGTAGAAACACAAACTCAAAAATGGTAAATTATGAAGCTGTAACACTTTAATTTGGTATGTGGGATCAAAGCTCTTAATCTGTAGTACCACATCCTGCCCTATCCCCCACAGGTTAAACCATTTTCCACTTGACAGGAGCAGATCCCAAAGACATTATTGCCATGTTAGAACTGAAGCAGCAATGCAGCCTTTCACTGTTGCTATAAGCAAGTAAAGTGAAACACTGGTACTTTGCTGCAGCTCAGTGGCAGCAGCATTTTTCTGATAACTTTTCTTTCTCTCCCCTCAACAGAGTCTATGACTATTCAGAAGGTCAAAGGACTGCTGTATCGCCTGTTTAAAATTCCTGGTTCCGAACTGAAACTGTCCTATGAAAGTTCTAAAGTGAGTTAAAAACAGGTATTCAACAACAAAATATTTCATGCTGCTAAAGGTCCATAGCATGTTCTTAAATACTATCTAAAGAAATTCATTTCACTTGAGGAGGGCTGTCTTCATGCTGTAATTTAGGCTCTAATTTCATTCCTGCAATATGACAGATTCTCCCTGACTGCAACTGCCTGCTATTTGGTTTACATGAAGAGATTTCAGTTTAAGTCTGATTTAGGTTTTTTTTTTTTTCTTTCTTATTCTAGTTGGAAGGAAAAGAAGTTGAACTAGACAATGACTTAAAGCCTTTGCAGTTTTACTCAATAGAAAGTGGAGACTGTGTGTTAGTACGGTGGTAAGAAGGGACTCTCTTGCTGGACTGAAGGAAAAGCTGACACAGGAGCTGCAGAAGACAGACAGACACACGGACAGCCTGTGCCTGAACAGACACACAGGTGAATATGAGTTTCACATGTGGCACCAGAGGGCTGTACAACTGTTCTTTCAGCTCCTCAACTGGATCGGCAGCCTCCATGTAAACATCTGCTCTTTTGTCCTACTGGAGAGATACCAAGCAGTGCTTAAATGCTTCAATTAAATAAAGCTCAAGGTCGCCCTTTTGCCAAGATTTTATACTGCCTTCCCCAGCAGTGCTGAGAATTTGTTTTACTGAACCAAGTACAGGATTTAGTTGCGATCTCTTTGCTGACAAGACAAGACTAGTGCTGCACTGAGAGGCCACTTGCTCTTTGCTTTCATCTACATCCAACGACCTTAAAGTGAACAAAACCCAGTAGTAATTTTAGAAGTATCTACCTTAGATGATTAGGGTCAAAATCTGCCAGACCTTTCTTCTACCCTACAGTGTTAACATACCACATCATAAATAAGTTCTCAGCACACTGCAAGGCATTGCTATGTATTTTACAATCTTTAGCATGCTGTTCCTCAATCTTATTTTACTTTCACTTGTGTAACCTCAGATTCGTATCTAGTAACACAGCGAGCTCTCAGAAATCCCTCCTAAATCAGGCCAAGTTTGCAGTACTTGAAGATTTGGTATAAGCAAACCTTGATTTTATTTTTATCTAAAATAACAATGGTACAAACAAACTAATCACAAATCCTAGTCCTCATTGCTGTCCCTGTCCCTGTACAGAGGAGGGCAACCCCTCAGAGAGCACAGAACCTGCTGCAGCAGGACTTACCAGCTGCCCTGGTGCTGAGCACAACGCTCCACGGGATCCTGGAACAGCCCTATACTGAGTCAAAGCAGTAGTGCTTTAATTTACAAAAGACAGGCTAGTTGGCATTCTTATGTGCATTTATTAATTACAAGTAGGTCTTTGACTTTATATAAAAAGGATTTTTTTTTAAATCTTGAACATTTGGTTTTTGTTTGATCAGCATCTGTACTATAGAAAATGAATAGTATCAGTCCACTTGTAATTATCAAAAGGGATGTGCAAATATTGTTACACTTTAGTTGAAAGCCAACATTAAAAGGTACCTTAATATTTCTTACTGTTCCAGGAATGAATCCAAATGTACACTTTTCCATGATCATTATATACTACCCTGTTTTCCAAGGCAAGTCCATCATCTTTCCTCACATCTACATGGATCTCCACACAGTTCCTTTAATCTCCAGAGCTCTCCCAGTTCCTGGGGAGAGTACTGGGGGGAAGACAGCATTCCACTCTCACATGTCTTCTCACACAACCAGAGACCATCCTGTTAAGAGAGAGAACCACTTCAATAGTTTTTCTGAGAAAGTTTCTCCAACAATCTTCACTTCCAAGAATCAGGTGTTTATTGTTTTTAGCAACAAACATTGCACACAAAGATCCCAAAATGATCTGCTAGACATATCCAGAGAACTTGAGGGCAGGGATGGAGTCTGCAGGAGGTTTGTGGCAGTTTCCTGGTTTTCCTTTTAAATACATCTTTAAAAGATTTTTTTCCCTCTGGATTTTAACTCAATTATTATTTCAATTCCTTTTTAAAGAAAAAAACATTTCTCCTGTTTTATGCTACCTGAAACGGCAGGCATGTCCTCTTTCTGTAAGGTCAGACAATTCCTTCAGACTTACTTGATATCGCTTGGGTCCTACAGCTGCCATCCAGATGCCCATGCTCACATCTTCACCCTTCACATGAAAATAAAAAATACAGATATGAGAGCAAGAAAGCATAAAGCATGACTGTGACCTGGAATAAGTTTTGTCATCTACCAGCAATAAAGAATGGTAATTACAAAAACCTACACCAGACTACTGCAGAGGTGTTAAAATAATCCTCCCACCTTTCCCATGATAATACACTGCTCTTACAAAAACAGAGTACAAAAAACAAGATTACAGCTCCAGAGGTTCTCAGTCCAAAACATCTGTGCTTTGACTTAGAACAGGCACTAAGCATAGCAACCAAAAATATGGCAAAAGCCCACATAAGCCAGGGGAGCTCAACACTAACACTTGAGCAATGTTATTTCTGATTCACCCAGTACATGCTGTTCCCAAGACCACTTTAACACAGAAAAACAACTAATTGTTATTACCTGGTATGTTTTTAATCTTTCAGAGTTGCTTGCCAGCCACTGCACAATGTCTTTGGAGATGACATAGCCAGACCCACAAGCAAAGGCTGGATATGCAGGACTTGGATACTCCAGTTCTTGCCATTTCCCAGTTCGATCAACTGCCCAGTTTAGTCTGAAACTGAAGACCATGTTAGACATGTTTATAGAGAGTCCTCTGTGGAACCTATGAACACTGATAACAACTGAAGTAATACTGATAACAAACAATTGAGAAGAAGAAGTAGGTGATCCTAATTATAGTTCCTAGTCTTATTTCTCAAGGGCACAAAATTGTAGCTGTTGTTTGGTCTCAATCTTGGATAATAAGAGAAAGTTTTCAAAACAGAAACAAAAGCAACACTGACAGTCAGGCCTTCAGCATCTGCACCTCGCAGTTGGGTTTTTAACTAGGTACGCAAACACGTCCTTACCTATTTTGTAACAGGCACATCTGTGTCCTGCTAATTAACCCCTTTGGTTAATCAACCTGACACAAAGGCAGTGTCTCCAGCAGGCATGCAGATAGCAATGTTATGCAACCCATTTTCCTGTTAAAACTAGTGGCTGCTTAAAAACCAGGAAGCAGTAGGTACCTTCCCTAGGCTGTTTTCCAAATGAAGCTCAACAAAGGAGATGTTCAAAGGCTGCCATCACTGAATTACAAAAAGCCCTCTTCCTGGCAGTGGTGTTCTCTAAGGAAGGCTTTATTCACTCCTGCATGAAGCAGTCTCTGTCTGCACAGTCTCCCCACATGCTCCCAGCATGGCAGAGCTCACTGCCGTGCTGTGCAGCGCTGTGGACCCTGTCAAACTGCCCAGTGAGGCATCCTGCTTTTCTTGTTTGGGAACGAGCTGCTATAGCATTCCTCTGGCCTCACAAATACTTCAGGCACTCACAGCTAAGAGCCAAAACTGTGGCAATGCAGCAGGGTCTCCCCTTGTTTTACAAAGGGGTTCAGCATTGCTGATTTCCAGTCATGAGCACAAGCAGCTGAAAGCTTCAGTGAGCTACTAAGAATTGTCACCTCAGACAACAGCCCTGAAAGGGAGGAATTAGAGCTGAGTGGCAGATATGTCTCCAGATTCTGCCCATTCTCAACTGAAGCTGACATGTTAAGGCACAAAGTAAATAAAAGTCTCATCTGATACCTGAATTCACTTTAGACTTAGTATCTTCCACTCCCTTGAATCACAGCATGAAGGGTTCAAGCCCCTCCAGACTGAGAAGCACCTCCTTTGGTAATCGTTTTATTCTTCCATAGTTATTTCAGTGCTATTCCCCGCACATCATACTTGCCTGACCTGAAGACTGTGACAATTAAAGAATTTACACCCAAAGATATCACTCCTACTGATCTTTGAGATAATCACAAGATAACCAACTATTTCACACACTCGACCACACACCTTATTACATCACTTTATGAGTAAGCAACAGGCAGGACCAGATTTGTGAAGCAAAGCAGCAAAGGCCTGTTTTTCTTCCAGAGCAGAGGGCAACAGGAAGGCACTTTGTACCATTATGTTACAGTAGCATAGAGTTTCTGCTATATTGGATATCATACCAGAGCTGCAATGCATTCCATGGATGGAAGGGAAGACATGGGCTATTTTGATTCTTCTGGTTATTCACAAGTGTAATACAGGCTGGAAAAGTTCACTCAAAATTTTATTAATCAGGTCTACTATTTCAAACAGCAGAAATGGGTAACAATGCCTGAAATTCACATATGTTACAATAAAGTGCAGACCATAACAGAAATTTTGTTTCTCCTTTTTACCCCACTTCCTCAAGCCCACCAGCAAAATCACAGTGACATCACAAAAAGTAATATTTATAGTTCTGTACTATGTACTTTCCTTTTAACTTCACTGTATTGCCAGAAAATTCTATTTACTTAAATAGCATGACAAAGATGTCTATAATACATTTTAAAACCAGGTAAGATATTCAGCAAGTTTAAATCATTGTAAAGGCCTGCTCTGGAAAGTTATTGTAAAGGACTGAATGCTGATTCTGAGATTCAATGTTCTAACACATATAGAAGTCCTGCTTTTTACAACTGGCTTCCTTAGGCATAGGGAGGGAAACCCACATGAAAACAGACTTAAATCACTAAACCATCCACTAAAGAAATAGTATCTATCTCTTAAAGATAGTTTTAAAAAACAACTTACTTTCCCCACCAAATGTTTGGCCTGTCCAATTTTTTCTGCAGGATCCTGTTAAAAACAGCTTCCAAATCAATGTAACAGTCATCATCTGTCTTCAGCAACAAGTCAAAACTCACTGATTCAACTGTCCTGTAGCCAAAAAGAAAAGTGATGAGATGCTGAGTTGCACACCACAGACTACAGACAATACACTCTGCAAGGGGATTTTTGGGATGCAGGGGGGAAGCAAGAGGGAAGGAATGTCTTTCCTACCCTTGACTTTTACATGTTTCTCTATTGACCAAGGCTGACTGCTTGTCCTTCAAAGGAGATGCAGCTGTGTCCTATGATGATCTTACAACATGGATTTGTGTATGAGCGGAAGAAAACAAATTTGAAGTTTTGTTCTCCAGGACAGATGGTGGATTTACTAATGAGACCATCTTAAGCAGTGTTGACCTCAGAAGGATATGAATCCCTGATGCTGATGGCAGCACAGCTGTTACAAGCCACTGGCTACACATCAGTAGCCTACTTTCAGGACGAGACAGTCAGTTCAAGGGTAATGAGAAGGTCACAGGTGGTAAAAAACATCTGTGGAAACAACTCTGTGCTTACTCTTTCTCTGTAAATGCATCCTTCAAATATGAAAAATGTTGTTATCTTTACCTGTCTGAAATAGTTGAATGTGATTCGCATAAAATAACCAAAAAAACATAAGATTTGAGAGATCATGGCTGGGTTGGTTACAAATGTTTGTAAGGGTAACTTCTTGTAACAAGAAGGGTATTTTTAAAAGCCTTTTATTACTAAATCTTTAAAATTTGCTATTCTGTAAGAAACGATCACAGAGATCTAAGTCTTGAAATGCAAACCTCCTTTTAGAACTGAAAGCATAGTTCAGTTTTTCAGTTACATTCATAGCCATGGAATTAGTGAAGTAAGTGCATAATCTTGCAAGCAACTAAACTGAATTTTGGTTAGATTACAAGTGTCAGCTATATTTCTTACTCCACAGCAGCATCAATTAACTCAAACAGTTGCCTCAGAGTAATGGAAATCACTGCAATTAGAGATAGAAATTTACTAGATTCACCATGGACAATGCCTAGCACTATGAATATTCTTCCTATCAGCCTTCTTGTACACAAGCTTCCAATCCTTCCCCTTCACTCATGATTATGGGACTGGAGTAATGGCCACAAACTGAAACACTGAGTAAGTATAAAAACTGGCCAAAAGCCATCCTTTAAAATACTAAAACTGCTAGTTTTCAGTTAGATACGAATGAAAAGAAATTACAAGGAGAAACGAAAATGTTTACACCTGGACTCTTAGAGTCTGTCTTGCCAGCTTGTGCTGATTTGAGGCACCAAGGACCAGCATTCAAAAAACTATAGGCACTGCCATTTTACTCACTATATACACCCAAAATTGTGAGAGAGAAATACAACTTAATGAAGTAAATCACATAAGGCATGTATTTCATGGAACCCATCAAGTAACATAATCTGCTGGATCATCTTGCACTATGAACAGCACCATTCCCAAGAGAAAATAAGAAAATACTTTTTCAACTTACCATCGGTAGAAGTTCAGCAGTTTGGAGGGAACGTTTCTGTAAGTGTCAATCACATCTACAAAAACAATGTCATCATAGGTACTGCTTTCTTCCTTCAATAAAGCATCTTCTTTCTCAAGGTTTTTTATGTGACTTGAAAACCTTTCTGGGCGAGTATGGAGGCTTTTTAAAAGAGCATCACCTTCTGAAAGAAACAGCACCCATTATTAAACAAAGATGCATACCTACATATTATTTCACATTTCTCTTGGGTCATACAGGGCACACATGGACAAAAATGAATCTCAAGAAGCATTCAAATTAATGGAGTTATGAAAATCCTGCAATTAATTTAAAAATTTCTACGAAATGGTAAAAGTTGCAGAACAACAAGGAAATATATATTTTATATAAGGCCTGACACTTAAAGTTTAAAGTAAAAAGTATTCTCTTCAGTAATGAAAGAATTCAACTTTTTAAGGTTCCTTAATATAAAGAACAGTCTGGGAATTCACTATTACTCTGTAGAGTAAAAAGGCCACTGTCAATTACTCCTAAGTATATGTATCTAGCATAAAAAATAAACACACAAACAACGCTATGCTAAATATAATCAAACAGGCATTGCTTGGATGTAGCACAGATGGTCCCTGCTGAACCACATCACATAACGGCAGGTAAAAGCTAAAAATATACTGCAGATAAGGAGGCAGTTTGTGTTACTGAAGAAGAGTTTTGTCAAACAAGATGGAAGGGCTTTTGCACACACCTCAATTCAGGCTCCTACACAGGTGACAACAGGACTGCCCAAGTATCTCTGCCAGGCCTAGCTACAAAAACACAGCAGTAGCACTCTCAAAGTCACTGCTCACATTGGCTATAATGGACCAATAAGAACACATCGACTCCAGTGTTTTGTGACCAAAATTTTAGAAATTGGAAAGGGCTCCTATAAAATCTCTGAACATTCTGCTGAAATAGGTGTAAAAGAGCAACAGGGATGGAAGCTGTTTGTCCATATTAAACATTGTGATACAGTACCTCTAACTGCAGCAGAATTAGAAAAAAGTGTGAAAAATATCAGGGAAAGATTTCATTGCATGACACTTTCAAACTTGATTTTGGGTAACAAAAAACTAAGAGAGTCCAGATAAAAAGACAAAGGGATGCAAGTCAAGTGGGGTGGCTGACAAAAGGCAAGCAAAGGGACCACATTGGGACATTGACTTTAAGCATTAAAGAGCCAGGAAGAAAATATTTCTACTGAAACCTAGGGTGACTAAGTTCATGGAGACAGCACAAATTATATTCAGAAGTGTAATTTAAATTACCTGTTTTACCATAACATCAAAAGTCATGCTACGTTTTGTGGACTTACCTTGAATAGTGTAGATAAAACCACCTGCTATTCCCTCCACACCTTCTGTGAGTTCATGTGGCAGTGACCCTTCCCCTGCCTGTTAGGAACAGATAAATGGAAATTAAGAGATTAATTCATCTCTCAATATTGATGTGTGTTCCCTCTAATTTTAAGGTGTGAGGTTTTCTGGCAACTATGAATGAAATTATTTTAAAGTTCTGTTGGTTTAGGCACCTTCATAATCACAGAATCCTAGGACATCCTGAGCTGGAAGGGACCCACAACAATTATTGATGTCCAACTCCTGGTCCTGCACAGGACCACCCCAAGAATCACACAATATGACATGAAAGACTAAGAATTTTAACTGAAGTTTTGTGGCATTTTTTTAAGTTTCACCCAAAACTAGCAGTACCACTGAAACTTCCAGACAACCAGTTTCAAAGTTGACAGCATAATGCAAAACTATTCTGGCCAAATTATGATGACACAGAATGTTTAGGCAAGCAACAATTTGACACAAAAAGAGACACACTCCCAAAAAGCAAATAACCAGCCAGTATCCCATCAACTGGGATTTTAACCAACATTTTGCCATCTCTGATATACTGATAATGCTCCACATCTGACAACAGTGAGAGTTTTACTCCTCTCAAAATAAAATGCCACTTACAAGTGTAATTTTTTTGCAAGAAAGCAAAGCAAAAGTTCTCTTTTGAAACAAAAGGAGAAGCTCAACTGAATTAATGATGTACACAGAAAAACACAGGAAAGTACAATGCTAAATTCTCAACACTTATAGGAAAAATAGAAACATGGTGGAAAGGAAGGTGAGGGGACTCACTGTAATGATTCTGAATACGCCTCCTCCATCATTCACCATCACTTTATGAAGGTTTCTTGAAACCAAGCCCTGAAGATCCTGGCTCTCCCACACAATGGTACCTTCAAAACTCTGGTAAGAGAGCAAAACACTGTTATGCAGGTATACAAAAAACTTAAAAAAAATGGAAGTCAAACAGTTTGGGCTCTTTAAAATTATTTTTAAATAGTCAACTTCACACAACATTTAGCTGAAGCGCGTAACCTGTTTTACTCACACTTCAAGAAAAATAAGTTACACATAAACGAAACATCTGTGAAACTCAGTAACACATAATCATTCTTTTAAGACTAATCATGAATCTCTGCATTAAACTTTTAACAAAAGCCTAGTGTAAAAGACTTTGGCTTTCTAAAATCATCAAAATAGCATTTAAAGGTGACCTGAAGTGAAGTTTTAAAAATCAAATATAAAATCCTGCTTTATAAAGAGAATACATTAAAACTGATTTGGAAACAAGCTCAGCTTTTATCGTTATCTGCCAAACAGAGATCAGAGACTCGATCCTGACACCAGCAAAACTCAAAGAAAAATATGGCCCCCTTTATCACAGTAAAGGTGTCACAAGCATGACAGAATTCTTACCTCACATCTCAGCTCATAAGGAAGAAAAAGACAAGTGAATAACTTCAAAATTTTCTGGTTTTAACTGTCAAAGTAGGTTATGCCACTCCATGTTTTACATGTATGTGTGTGTGTGTGTGTATGTGTATAAATTCTTGCATTTGAAAGGACTTCATCTCAACTTTAAACTGAAGACCCCCAAGAACATGCAAAGGAACAGGTGGTAAGTTGTACAAGTAAGAGTATTGGAAAAATTTCATTTTTTAAAAAAAAATTTAAAGCAATATCCCTCTTATGAAAAGGTGGGGTTGTTATATACCTGACTCCTAGATAAGCACATTCCATTTTGTCTCTCCCAGTTTCATAGGAAACACACTGGTCGTTAGTGTGGGTGTTGGAACAGAAAAACAACTTGCTTGTAGATGCATCTCTGTTGCTGTAGGAAGTCTGTTTACTTATACCAACCTCTCATCTCTTCCCCATTTTAGCTTCCTTGTACACTAGAAACCTTCTCCAAAAATTCTCCAGTTACTGAAACACCTTTAAGTCTAGATTAGAGTTCAGTTTACTTTTTTGCTTTCCTCTAGAAGTAGGTCTTAACTGCAGCAGTCTCAGTGTTTAATGACAGCTGTGTGTGTATTTCAGAAGTCTCTCATCCATTATTTAAAATGTCAGCTTTATAAGCTAATAATGGAGCTAGCCAGTGTTTATTCAAGCCTGACTTCCATCCTCAATACCTTCCCCTTGTTTCTCAGAATCACTGAATAAGCTGAATTGGAAGGGACCCATAGGGATCATCCTATCCAACTCCTGACCCTGCAGGACCATTCCCAAATCACACCCTCTACCTGCAAGCATTGCCTTCTTGAACTCTTGGCTTGGTGCTATGACCACTTCCTGAGAAGCCTGTTCCAGTGCCCAGCCACCCTCTGGGTGATGAAGCTTTTTCTAATATCCCACCTAAACCTCTTCTGACACAACTTCAGGCCATTCCCTTGGGTCCTGTCCCTGGTCACCTCAGAGAAGAGATCAGTGCCTGCCCCTCCTCTTCCCTGAATGAGGAAGTTGTAACTGCAATGAGGTCTCCCCTCCAGGCTGAACAGACCAAGTGACCTCAGCCACTCCTCAAATGCCTTCCCCTCAAGGCCCTTCACCATCTTCACAGCTCTCCTTTGGACACTCTCCAACAGTTCAATGTGTGTGTTACATTGTGGCACCCAGAACTGCCCCAGCACTGGAGGTGAGGCTGCCCCAGCTCAGAGCAGAGCGGGACAATGCCCTCCCTTGCCCGGCTGAGGATGCTATGCCTGAATGCAGCATTAGGACATGGCTGGCCCTCCTGCTGCCAGAGCACTGCTGAATTATACTCAGCTTTCTGTTGTTTGTTTAATTATTTCTCAGTTATTAAAATAAATGGACCAATATTGAGACTTTTTCTAGTAGCTCAATTTCTCTTTATGCAGTGACTGTCACCTCCCATTCCAATGTTTTTTACTGTAGGGATTGGGCTCTAATCACACTTCAGTGCCCTGTTTATAGACACAACCTTTGGAAAGGTGAACAGGAGAGTCCTTTAGGAGCAAGAGAATCCTTTCATGCCTCAGCAGGCAGAAACATTACAGTTCTCACCACTGACTGTGACTGATACTGATTCAAACGTACCAGGAGTCTTAATCAGTTTACTACCAGTGAACCTCAGTGTGTCCTAAGGCTGCAAACTATCATTATTTTCCAGGTTGAGAGACTTGTAAGCAAATTTTCTAATGACTTTAGCCTTCAGCTATTCTTACTCTAAGCCACTTAATGAAAGCTGAGGCCAGAAAATGCTTAAAGCAAAAACATTAGTGGCACACCTGAGACTACATCATCTGTTTTTCCCCATTTAAATTCCAGCCCTGTTGCTGCCAGAGCGCAGTGGCATTTACAGTGAATACCGAACAGGTGAACCGACATAATGCGGCCCTGCCAAACTCCTTTCTCAATGTTAAACAGTGCTGTGTTTTTTTGCTCCTCCAACTACTCCCATTGGTAACACAGAATACGTGCAGTACAGAGTCCCCTCCTCCTGCAAGTGGCCCACGGCTTTTTGACAGAGTAAACGCATTGCTAAGACGGGTCTGTAAGAGCCCTGTGCGTTTTAGTTATCTGCTGGCACTTCTGCTGTTCTGCGCCTTCAGTCCTTGCAAAGCTGAATGATCGATTCTGTCTCTCACAATCTGGCCTGCCAGATGCTTATTCTAATGCTGCCTTTCCTTTCCTTTCCCCAAGACGAGCAGAAAGAGCAGCACTTCAGCTGGAAGATGAATGAAGCTCTTCAGCAGTCTGTACAATCCATTACTTCTTCAGGTGGAAAGACAGAGAATAGACACTGTCTCAGACACCATCCTATGACAATTAAACAGTTCACTAAATTCAGTGCTCTCAAACAAGTAGACAGGAACACGTGGGCATTGCCACCTCTTCTGAATCATCGTGTATGCTTCAGCATCCTGAGCACCACAGGAGACTGCATGCTGTGCACAAGCCCTATTCATCTACTTTAGAAACATCGTGTTACCCTGTAAGCACTCAGTGCATGACATACATCAGATTAAGGAAGCCCACACAAAGAAATATATGAATACTAATATTCTCTCTCTCAAGGAAACACTTCCTATCTGCCTCTCAGGAAAATTGCAACCATTTATAGCAAAATTACAACTGCCTGGAATTTTAGCATCTCAAAACAAAGTCTTACAGGGAAAAGGCTCACACAATAGACTTCCAAATTACTGGGTAGCCAGTATTCTTTTTAAAAACTTAAAATAAACCCTTAATCATTTTAGTATGAAATTAGACTACCAAAACATACGCACAAAATACTGCAAGTGGTCTGTTCACCTGAAAAGTCTCCTGCCAGCATAACATAGTATAGTTGCATTGCACAGTATTCAGTAAACACTGTCTAAGATGATAAACCAATCAGCCACCTGCAGATTCCTCTTAAAATTAACAGATTTCCAAATGCATTCGTTCATATAGAGCCAGGGGAATAAATCAGGGAATAAACTGTCCCAAATTTTCTTCTCTTCCCTCTTCAATCTTCTCTTGCTTCTTTCGTTCATAACACAATTTCTTTAATAATAAAACAACCCAGACCTAAAGACAACTTACAGAAATAGCAGCAAGAGTCCAGGAAAACATTTAAACTAAGGGAAACTGTCTAAAATAGTAGCTGAGCTATCTAGCGAGAGATCACTGGTCCACTGAGAACAACTCCTTGTACCTGGGAGGGTCTGCTAACTAGAATTCTCCTGAGCCTAACTAGAATAACTGCTAACTAGAATTCTCCTTCTTTGTTCATTAAACCTTCACTGTAAAAACATCAGTGTATTGTCCTATTATACTCTGTTCCTTTTGTGTTTAATCACCTTCCTTCCAATGCAGCCACAAGCAAGTTCCATATCCCTATACCAAAAACAAGTAACACTGTCACTGCAAAAGTAACACACAATATCTTAATGTTATGTCCAAGACATCAGATGCAGAAACCTCTTATCCAGCTGTTCCCTAGAAACCTGTGCCATCCTCCCTTCCCTATCTTGTGTGCTAATTAATGTCTGGTACAGCAGAAGGGAGAAAGAAGCATCACATTTTCTGGGAAACTCTCCCACAGAATCAAAGCAGGTACAATTTTCAATCAGAAATCGAAAGCTTTCTGAAGTTGCTATTATTTGACAATATAATTTTTTATCAATTTGTACTTTCCAGGCTTATGCTTTATAACTACTTCTGATAACAAGGTGCTGTAAAACAAATACTGGATTTCGGCATATCCCTGCAACTACTTACCCATTCTGTGATTCTGTGAACTAACATTCTAGAGGTTTTCACTTGCCCTTTTCTGCCTCAAGCAAAGGCCAGTTTTATCAGTCAGTCTGTCCAGACAGCTAAAAAGAACTGCTGGCAGTTCTGATACTGCACATACCTCTGGCAAAATAAACTGCTCCACTGGCTTGTACCACAATCTGTTCACCTGCACTCCACAGCTTGGTGGACTAAAGCGAGCACTGAAGATTGCTTCCTGTGAACAACAGGGGAAAAAACCAAAATTAAAAAAAGCCAAAACACACATTAAAAGTGCCACTGTATTACAAAGGCCATCAAATGGCTCTTAGATAATAACGAATTACATAAAGATGCTGCATTGCCAAATTCCAAACTTCAGAAAACCGTTTCCAAGCTCTCTTACCATACCAACTTTTCTCCTTCACTGGAAGTAAAAAGCTAATGCAGATAAAGATGTTGAACATCTAGAAATTCTACCATTTATGAAACATGAACTTGATTACAGTATCACTTTATTTTTATTATGGATATTATAAACTAAAGTCCTTGGAAGTTCATAATGGAAGTCGTACTTACAATTCTTTCTACTGTAGCATAGGCAGAAGTTTCGAAAGTGGCTCATCAAGTTATTGGTTGAGAAAAACATAATACATCAAATGCAACAATCTTGCTCAAAAATTTTCTTCCCTCCAAATCATGAAGCACAAAGCTATTCTATCAAACCCATAACAGCTTGGGACTGGGGGAAGTTATCAATGAAGTCTGATTAGTACTTCAGACCAGTTTCTAGAAATATTAAAATGTCCTGCCAGAAGACAGGCAAGAAAAAATTACATCTGTCTTGCATCTCTGCTTGAAGACATCAAATGTATGTTTCTGCATGTGTGTTAAATATATTTGATAGCTTATTTTTTAATCCTTAATAACTATCAATATTTAGAACCTCAAATACAAACAAAAAAATTGTGCATTGGAATAAGATGTAAGTGCTCTTTTATAACAGCATCTAGATTAACTCATAGCACTTTGTGAATTTTATCTTTTCCTCATCCAGGATGTGCCTCTGTACACATATATGAGAATTTAAAATGCAACAGAAGAAAAAAATAATTCATACACTTGTCAGTTAAGTACTTCTCTTCTAGCTCACCAACACAGCCTGTCACTTTCTGTAAGAACTTAATCCACAAAAAGGAAACATCATGCTTTCAAAAGATAACTACAATACCTCATGTTCTGCCTGGTACAGCTTTACAGTGATGTTCCTCTGGAATCCCACCCCATCAGGCTCATAAAATACCCCAAGGCTGGTAATGACAATGGGGTAAAGGACACGAAAGTTCACGCTGACGATTCTGTCTTCAGACAGCACAGAAGGTGTGTCCTCAGGGAGACTGAATGCTTCAATTTCCTGATTCAAAACTGTAAAAAAAGGAAAGGCCAGAGCTAAGGCGAGAAAAGTTCAGAGTTCCTGGATACACACAAAGCACACTGCCTACATGCAAAGCATTCTGGTTAATTAGCATGGCTCTCAAGTGCACAAGGATAATTAAACACTGGAGTCAAAGAAAATACAATGGGCTGCACACCGCAGCAAGAAAAATTTCAGTGATACAGCAATCTGCAGGCTAATAGCAATTGCAGCTCAATGCCCACATATCCACAGGGAAAAGATTAGAAACACAATAAATCCACAGCAGGAAGACAAAAATGCTATTTGACTGCATGAATACCTGCATATTAGCATAATAAAATAATTATTCATGTATCAAAATGGCACACACCTCCACTTAATTCAGCTGCCTGCTTTTTGGCAATATCACCTGCCTAAGCCCTGAGGTACCATTTATACTCAGGAACAGCGGATCTTGTCATTCAAAGAGAAAGTAACACAAGATACATTTTGTGTTGAATCATGGCTCAGGTGCAGTCCTTAGCTAACTTGCACTAAAGAGCAAAGATGAAATAAAATCCAAAAGGTGACAGGAAAAATTTACAATTTTAGTTAGGAATTTTTTTATGGCATTTAATTTTTCCCCCCATTTTACATTTCTTGTTTTCTTTCTAAAGCAGACTGTCAGCCAGACTTGCTTATAGAATTCTTTGTCACCAGAGAAGTTCATCTGACACTCAAGACTGTCACCTTGCTACTTCCTTCACATTTGGCACTATGCCAGGTCATTTTATCTCTTTCCAACTTCATTTAACACATAAATCAAGTAAAAAAAGTATGTTATATGGGAGAGACTGTCTGGTGACACAAGGAAAATGCAAATCCATTAGAAGTCAATGGCCTCCCCTTCACATGCCTAAATATCTCCCCTTTCTGGCCTGTAATGATACTTACAGGAAGGTTATGTAACAAGTTCTAAGAGGTATTTGTTTTCAAGATTAGCTGTCTCACTTAAACTCCCCAAACTACCCTCAGAAAAGATGACTAGCTCTAGTTCAGACCACAGAATTTTTAAAAGTTAACTTCTATACCTGGGTTACTGATGTTCAGAAGTTTGCAGGAGTAGGGATCTTCTCTGTCCTTCACTGGCACAGCACAACCATGCGCACCTATTATAAACTTCACAAGGACACTAAAATAATTTGCTTTTATTAACACCAGTTCTCTTCCCTCCTCCCTCCATCTTCAATAAACTTAATTTTATCACCATGGCTTGTCTTTCAAAGGGTAAAGATTTTGAACCTCTTAAAAATCAGCAATGACAGTTGGTATGCAGAGCAACCACACAAATCCCCTCACAGCAGCTCAATTGCAAATCCACGTTAACATTTTACATTATGAGGTCGCAAGAAGATTGGCAGCTAGAAATGAGATTCAAGACAGCCAGTACACTAAACAGAAAAAAAGACCTAAGGCAATACTGAAGGATCCAGAGATCTGCCCCTCCTGGCTGGCTTTGTTATTTAATTCAAGAGTGTTTAAATACTATGCATTCAAAAGTCAATGAACAAAATAGTAAGAAAAAAGACACATAGCATCAAAGGAGGAACAAGGATTCCAGACTATCTGTTTACAATAAATTATTTCAAGTTCGGCTTGTAGCAAAACAAGAGGTTCCTCTCCAGTTCCAATCATGGTTATTCCATAGCAGGGAGATATCAAGTAGTACAAAGAGCAAGGATCCACCTTAACCTATCTTTTCACCTGGCAGCTAAATGTCCTCCCAGAACTCCATATAAACTATGAAAGGTCACAATTTCAGATGACTGAAGTGGCCATGCTGCACTCCAGGCTGCAAGCTGACACCAAATCTGGGAACAGCAAAATGCTTTCAGTGCAAGGCAGGTACCAAGGTGTAGAAGACGGCAGCATTTCCAGGAATGAACAGCAGAGCTTCTCAGCAAAAACAGACTTGCCTGTACACTGCCAGGTCTATACAAGCAATCAGCAGGGGCCACTCACAAGGCAGTAGTTTGGTGCACCTGGTTCAGTGGGAAATAAACCTGAACTTTACAGTTGAGGCTGTTTGCAAGAGTTATGGTTCTCTCACCAAATGCAATCCTGCCTGCTTTCAAGAACCCTGGATTACTGAGGATTCAAGTTGCACACCACACATTGCAACACAAAAAAGAGAAAGGCTTATACATCACTAATGAACAGTGGCAAGTAATTGCAAAATCAAACAGCAGTGTATAAAAAGTAGTTACAGCCCAAGGCAATAAGTATTTTTATATACTACTAAGCAGACTTAAAAAAATCTATCTGAGTACAAGATGCTCAAAAACAAACAAACAAATAAACTCGGAAATAATTTAAAAGAAAAATTATTAAATCAAGCTATTCCAGCATTACAGTTCTCACCCCCTGCCCCCCAGGCCCAAACTACAAAACAGCAGAGGTTACCGTTGGTTCAGGGCAGGATGCTGTTTCAGGTGCTTGAACCAAGTGCTCCTTATAACCTTGCGTAGTTCATGATTGTGTCGAGCTGACAAAATACCTACAATAACATCATAATGTTTCAGCTTCCACTGAGGAAAGAAGGACAGTGGACCTAGAAGTAGAAAGTGACAAATATTTACTTTATGCACATATTACCACAAGCCTGAGTTGCAAGCAATAATTAAAAGTCCAGCCTTCCAGCACTTAAAGGGAGCTTACAAAAAGGAGGGAGAGCAACTTTTTGCAATGCAGATAGGGATACAACAAGGGGAAAGGGTTTTAAACTAAAACAGGGGAGACTGAGATTAGATGTTGGGAAGAAATTCTTTATGCAGAGGGTGGTAAAACACTGGCAAAGGTTGCCCAGAGAAGTTGTGACTGACTCATCTTGGGAAGTGTTCAAGGTCAGGTAGGATGGGCTTTGAGCAACCTGGTCTGGTGGGAGTCATCCCTGCCCACAGCAGTGGAGTTGAAACTAAACGATCTTTAAGGTCCCTTCAACCCAAACCATTCTGTAATTCTGTGATTAAAGGACATCTCAAAAGCAAGAGAACTGGAACACTAAAAACAGCAGAAAGCAGCAGAATTACTTTTGCATCCTTGGTTCGGAATCAGAGAAACATTTTCAATATGCCAAAACCTTCACTAACTTGCCCTTTTTCCCCATTTTTTCTAAAGTTGCTGGGACCACCTTTCTGCCTCACAGCTGCAATGTGGGATCTCAAGGCCTATTGTTTCTAACCCTTTGAAGTGGAACACCACTCTGCCTTCACACAGGGTGTTACATCCCTACACAGGGGAATGCTCTGGCTTTATTCAAAGCTGGATGCCAGTGCCAATACTTGTAATCCAGGATTTAGCTTATGCTGTTTTAATTTAGAGATCATAAAACCTGGACTTGATTTCAAGCAGGATTATGACCAGATAGAGACCTAAGAAGCTCTGATTTAGAGCCCGTAAAGAGTCGGGCAAGTAGCTAAAGTGAATTTGCTTAGTTTAATCTATCAGATATCCTAGAGTTAAGACAGATTTGTATTTAGTTTTAGCAAAGGATTGCTTCCCTCTCATCTATGTTTTTTATTGGGCTGCAGATAAAGAAAACAAATGTAAGTGTGAGTGCACTTTAAACTACTGCATATAGCATAGACAAGATGTTTTAGAATCTAATTAAGAGACTAAAAGTACTGCCAAGTCTGTATTGTGAACTCCCACTAGAAGGAGTTGAATTATTATCCAGACTCTACCTTCTGTACCAGCATGCCCTTTCTCCCAGCTTTGAATAGATGGGTTCTTTTACGCTGCCCACCAACCTAGGACCTCACAGCATCTGCCACAAAAACTGCTGTGCCAAATCCCACCAGACATCCATCTGGCCTTATAGCCCACTGTCAGTGTTCAGCATGCAGGGGAGAGGCCTTGGCCTTGCTCTGTTCCATGCCAAATCAACATCAAGATTTCAGAACTTTTGTCGTTGTTTTTTTAGGGCTACTTAAAATAGCCTTGACTCCAAAAGCCAAATAAAACTGCTCTGGAATTGATTCTCAGAACAATGCAAAAGCAGGAAAACTACAGAGTGATGTTTCCACAGGTAAACCTTTCCCAGTCTTAAGTATTTTAGTTCTAAGTATGCAAACACTGATTATCTATAAGAAGGTTAAGTTCCACCATTATTTATATGAATCTGTACTGGAAACAGCTTCAAGATTATCAATTACTTAAACTGAACACTAATCTATTAAAGAGAAGCTTCTATCATCTTAGGCTCAGACAAACTTAAAATCCCAAGCAATGAGCCATTAGTTCCATTCTTCATTTTTTCACTGAAGTCAACTGTTGCACCTCTTATAAGCAACAACCATAATTGAATTGGTGGTGAGATTTAGGAATATGTTTTGTTTGCTACAGAGCAGCAAGCCTAGTGCTCTATATAACATCTGAAGAAACATTAAGTCAAACACACTGTTCAATCGAAACACCAATTTAATTTTCTTTTATGCTAGTAAATATCATTTATCCAGAGGCTCTGTATGTCCTCATAGGTCATTACACAGAAAAGAATCACCACCTCTGTAAGACAGCAGAGATCCATGAGACAGACATATGTTTATAAAAGTACAACACTATAGCAAATTCCTGTGTAGTTATGTGATTCCTACTTACACACCCCTTTTCTTCCCTTGTTCTTCATCCATCCTTTGATTATTCTTCAGCCTTAACTCCATGCCTTCCAGTATAAAGTTCATAGGCCTAATATGCTTGTAGACTGTAGATGAGGTACTGTTTACACAGATTTCTTTTTTAAAATATCACTTTTAATAAGAAGAACCATTCCACTAAATCAAAATTAAAGAAAAATAAAACTAAGGGCACAAGTTGATGGGGTGACTTGACTCAGAATAGCATAAGTTAGCTTGAATGAATTTTAAAAAAACCCAACTAAAAATAAGCTACTCAAATCAAATAAACTACTTTTACTTTTAATACTTTTAATTGGTTTATGTTTTAAAATGAGGGAAGCTTTTCCTTATGAACCATCCACATGGGAACAATGTTAATGTAACAGATGCTTCAGAGTTAATATCCTACTGCTTTCAGAACAGCATTGCAGTGGTCTATATTCAGAAGATTGTCTTCTCTGTTGCAATAGTTATGTTATTTTACTTTTAAAACCACTTAAAATAAAAAAAGCTTACTCTGACCAAAAAAAATTTGCTTGTTTGTAAAGATTTCTACTTCCTATGGAAAAGTAAGAATATTTCAGAAAATAGATTCATACGTGTTTCTCTGAACTCACACTATTTAAAAAAAAGGAAGATAAGTGAGAAGTACAGGAAAAAAATACTAAGGCTATTATTAATTTATACAGATAATTCCGATTCGTGCACAAATATTCTCTGATGCAGCATAATTTAAGAGAAAACATTGCTGACCTCAAAGTCAATAATGAAAATTTAGACAAGCAATCAATACTTGCCACTGAGGACCAAAGCTTTTTATCTTACATTCTATTTTTGTGCACTTTTAGGCCAAAATTTTAAGTGTTGGATTGTATGTTTTCATATAAATTGCTTTTACCTGGAACTGCATATACAAGACAATTACATTTTTACATTTTCTGATTTCAAAGACAAGAAAAAACTGTGAATTTTGTGGTTTGTGAAGGAGGTGGGAAAAAAAAAAGCTATGTATCACATTCCATTATAAACCCTAGAACCTTCCCCAAAGGTATGGAGAAGGAGAGGAAGCTTTCCAATCCAAAGGTCATGCTACCACTGTCTGCCTTGTTTATGAATTCTTACTCACTCAAAGCAGCACCTTGACTGCCCAAGACTTCTCAGTAGAACCTGAGACAAATACACAAAGCCTACCTGTTAATCCACAGCAAAACCTACAAAAACATGAAAGCAAGCAGCCCTCCCTCAGCTGCTGAGGTTCATTTAATTCTCTACAGCAGCTGTCAGCTCTAAGTCTACTAAGTCCAGACTGCCAGAACCTTGTGTCCCATTGTTTATGGTAAGCTCCTACTGAAGCTTTCTTGGGCTCTGGTATTTGTAAGGACTGGCTTCCACGCAATTCTCTGACATCTGACCATACTTGTACTGTCACTGGTACAGATTTTCACTTCAGTATCAGCTTCAGGAAGCTTTCACAGGATTCTCAGTCACCAATTTTCATGAAATGGGTGAAAGTGCTGGTCAACCTCCACCTGTCTGTCAAGCTTGACTGAGAACTAACAACAGATCAAAGTGTGGGAGAGATACAGATAAAAGACTGCATATGTAGAGTACAGTTGCACATGTAGAACACAAAGCTGTGCCTTTAGAAGACACAGCTAAAGATGCAGAGGTGTGTGTCCAGCTGAGCTGGCCATGGAAAGAGGCCACTACTTACAGGCAGTCTGCTGACCCTACTCAGACTTCAACCACCTCAGCAACTCTTGAAGTTTTTCAAAATCCCAAACTACAAAGATGAACATGTAACTCTTCTTCCCACTAGACTGATTCTCAATAAAATGTCAAATTAGGCTGTTAATTATATTTGCTTCATTATAAGGAGATGAAAAGAGTAAAGAGATCATTCAGCTTGATTTTGTCAACAAACACAGTCTTGCTAAACGTATTTCTATTGATGAGTCCCCAATCAACTACTTAATTTGTCAGTCATTTTCAGTGAAATTTGACATAATATGCAGTCCACACAGGGATTTAGTCTCTGCATTTCATGCAACTGGAGTGGACAAAGAAAAGACTCATCATTAGTGCCTGCACTGAGAAACACGGTGCAGCGTAGGCTTGCAGTATCAGGCACCAGAGCACCTCCACTGGACACTGCTAAAATAAGTGAGCTCCACAGAGGGCTGGGCTTTGTGTCTTCTGCTACCAATGCAGCTTTTTTCTTTATTTATTTCTTTTTCCTGAAAAAATCAATGAATGGAACTAAGTAGGCCAAGTAGAAGTTATTTAGAATATTCTCAACTAATCCACTTCATAAGATAAGACTAAAAAGGAACAACACTCCTCCAAAATAAAAAAACCCACACATTTTTATCTCTGCCTATTCCTGTGATCTTGCAATCATCATCCTGAGGTTTAATACTTTTTTTTCTCTGCCTCTTTGCAAAAGGTCCAAATAAACACGAAGGCAGGAATTAATTCAATATAAAGATTTATATTCACAGAATGCTGACATGCACAGAAAAAGAACAAACCAAAGAGCAAAAGCAGCTTTTTCCCCCTTTTAATCTACTTCACTTAGAGTAATCTGCTACAGCTCATCTGCATTACATGTTTTGCTGCAAGCAGAGCTACCTGACCTCCCTGCAGTACCTGCTTCACCCCAGAGCTTAAAATTGCAGAGATGTGCACCCCTGGTTTCTGCAGTTTTCCATGAGGCAGACAAGCTTTTATACAAGATTTACAGATTCAAAGAACAAAACCTCTGCAGGCAAAGGTTTCTGTTTGTTTTACATCAACAGCATTCCTTAAAAGAAATAGGACAGCAGGGTCCTTCCGAATTGCCAAGTGGCAGTCGTAACAGTGCTAGAGTGATGATACCTAAACACCTTAATTATGTAACACTTGCACATTTCTAGACAAAACTGGGAACAATGGCCAAAGCATCAGAAGCAAAGTCAAAAAAAACCAAAGCAAAGCCTTTTTGCAATACAAACTGATGCCTCCTTTTCTATTTTATGGAAAGAAGGGGTGGGGTTGTAGCAGGGCAAGGGAAGCAGAGTGCAGCACCTTTATCTAATGAAAATTGGCTACCAATCCCTGCTGCCATGGAACAAAAGCCTGCTTCCAGGGAAAGCTACTTGCTCTCTTCTGGCTGTTCCACATAGTGGGCAATATAGAGGATAACTTGTTGAAAACCTTAAGACCACCAACTCTGGCAGAACTGGTCCTCTTTGCCCCCTGCTCCAGTGCCAAAATACAAAAATGCAATTTCAGTGCCACTCATTAGTAGTTTGCCATGCCTCAGATATCTGTCTACAGAATAACTGTCTACTGAAAATCCTAAAAAAATCTCAATTCATTTGGAAAATACTATCAGCTGATTTTGTGTATTCTTTGTCAATTATTTCGTGTCATCAAAATTTAGGGGATTGTTTTATGTTGGGGGTGGCATATCCATGGAAAACCATGTCATATTAAGATCTTACACCTGAAGGGTGGGGGATAACTGGCATTTTGGGCAGGACTGCACATCTACTGCCAATGCCAAATCTGACCTGCTGAGTTTCAATTTCCAAGGCCACCAAGTAAGTCTTTACACACCTACAAAAGATGAAATAACTTTGTGACCAAGCATGCTACTCCCTGACAGACAGGACTACCAGATTTCAGACAACATCCTTTCTTTAGAAGGTCCCATATTTTAGCAAAACTTAACCTCATAGCACCTCATAGGTTGTTCCCATATTTTGGTTCCATTAGGCCAGTGCCTGAAGACATATATGCTGAGCCACAGGACAACAGATGGCATACAAGCAGACTCTAGAAAATGGTGGGTTTGAATCTGTTGCGTAATTGTTCACTAGTAGAAGACTGACTCTCACAAATCCAAAAGGGCCAATTTTTAGCTGCCACCCCCCCCCTAGAAATGTAACAGGAATAACGACTTAAAGGGCATTAGCATCAGCCAAGTAGGAGAAGATTACACAGAATGTGTGGGGCTTTCTGATTAGGCCCAGCAGCTGAAGCCCTACAGTGAGTAACTTCCTACTCAGTAAGATTTGTGCCATCAATTAAAACACACAATTAGCAATGAATCCACCTGGAGTGCTAAAAGCAGGTCTGTCTGTTCCTTCTCAAGTTTCTGAGGTCATTTTATAATTAGCATTTATCTAAGACTTTTTCAAAAAATTAACTAAGCTTCCTACTCATGAACTTTCTTTGGATAGCACTTGTTTGTAACCAGTTAGACAAGGATTTCAATTAAACCTAAAAGCATGTTCCTGCACAAGTCTTGTTCGGAAATGTGAATTACTGTCTCATTAACTGACGACCAAAAAAAAAAAAAAACCAAACAGGGAGCCATCAAAGTCACGATGCTAAAACAAAGGCCTTTGGTCTCAGGATTGATTTTTTTTTTTTTTTTTTTTTTCAGTTACTGAGTACTGCCTTAAAGAAGTGTACTCTGTCTTCTGTGACACCAAAATAAATGTGATCATGAACACAGAGCAAGTCTGAGTATTGCACAGGGAGAGACACAACTGAGGACCAAGGATGCAGGCAAACTATAGGCCTTTCACATAGGGTAGTTAAAAGGAAGATTTTATTCCAGAAGGCACTTTCAACAAAAAAAGAAAAGTAGATGGAATGAGTGAAGACTGGAACACTGTTTACATTTAAAGCCATCTGACCTACAGATAACAAAACCGAACCATTTCCTAGAAATGGAAAGCCTATTTTCCACTAGAAGTTAGAAGTACCTGAGGTGCTCAACTTATCAAAGCAAAGGTTTAAAACAGACACTTTTGACCACCACGGTTACATGCTGAAGATGTACTTGAAGGAGGAGAAAGACCCTTTTGACTGAAAGGCTTAAGAATTAAAGGCCATAAACTAGTTGCAAGTAAGCTTAGGCTAGAAATGAGAACATATTTTTAATGATGACAACAGGCCTCTGGAACAGCCTCTTCCTATGACTGCCAGGAATCCAAGTGAACAGACAAAAAGCTACCCCGAGCCTTCACTAAATAAATGCAGGCTGCCCACCTGCCATTTTACAAGAGACCAGGACTTGTTTAATAGAAATAGTAAGCAGAATTGATGGCTGGGGATGTCTATTCCAACCTTGTGTTAGTGAGTCAATGAAGACAAGGCAAATAATCACTAAAACAGGTTATCAACTTTTTGATAGATTTCCACCTGAATGTGTGGTGATGATTATTTGAGAAAGTAAACTCCTCAAAAACTTCTGCTGTTCACTCTGTCTTTGACCTCTACTTCTGCAACTGTTGAGATAACATACAACTATTGTACACAACTACACAAAAATACCTGAGAATATACAAATTACGCATTTTTTGTGTCACAGCTATTGCAAAACACTGCCCCATGATAGGATTTACTTTTTATTCACACCATGGATTCCAGGTGGTAGGTAGTAAAGAACAGCTGGAGTAGTAAACATAGAAAAAAATTATTCAAGTGAAACAAGACTGGCTTTATCAGGCACTACCAGATTCTCTTAAGTAGTTTCAGATTCAAGAAGCATTTTAATAAATAGGGACATTTCTTTCTCTTGTATACAAATACACTAATGTTCCTAAAATACTCTGAATAATAAAAAATACAACACAGAAGACATCTGAGGTCCCTTGGCTCATCCTTCTTTCTTCTGCCAAGGCAGCCATACCTACATCTTGTATATTTTGTGGTACTTTGAAGGCTAAGAGACAGACTCTTCCTTAAATATCATGCATGACTGAGCCTACAAAAGGCAACACATGTACAGTATTGAGCATTTTCCTACAGATGACATATGTTCTCATTTTATAGAAGGCATCGTTATTCCTCGCCTCAGTGTGAATACATTACTCAATAGTAACTTTACAATAGTACTTATTTACAGCTAAGTAAACCCTGCAAAAAATCATACACTTGCTCTTTCAGTATTAAGAAACCCTACTTACTAAAAATCCTAGTTATCCTAACATTATCCAATGCAGCATGGTTTTACACTAATGAATACCAACTCCAATAATAACTGCTCAAAACAGGGAAACTCTGAAGTGCAAAGCTAGTTTTCTCCTTCCCCAGCTTCCAAGTGGTGCCTTCCTCCCCCTCCTCAGGGCTGCTCTACCTCAGAAATTCCCACTAGGCCTTTGTGTAAAGAGCTGGGCAATGAAGTGTCCCTTGACGGGTCCAGGAACCAGCCCCGGCGTGGTTAAAGTGAGGGACACTGACCATGGGAAGCAACTCCTGTTGCCTGACCAAGGAAGGAAGGACAGCAGGAGTAATCAGTCATCCCCTGACAGGCCTGGAGCATTCCTTAGCTGAACTGTACCCTGAGTGGTACAGACTCCACAGCTTCTAGATTTTTAAAAATTCCAGCAATTACCAACCAAGATTGTGTTCAGGATCGAAACTTGTGGATGACTAAAGCCAAACATGTAAACAACCCTAAAAACTGGTCCTGAATGAAGCCCTTTGGCTCTCCTGGAACACAGCAGGCTGCCACCAGTGACTCCCTGAGTGCGATGTTTCTCAGAGTTCACAGACTCTTCAGTTTGCAAAGTTCTGAGGATCAGCACCCAAAGTTAATGACAGAGCCTGGGCTGAAACCTTCCATTCCTTGAGGCTCAACCCTTTCCCACTGAGAAATGCCAAGATATTTGAAGTGAGCATTTCACTGAACTCCGGGGGAATTGTTAACAGGTGTACCTCTACACACTTATACCCAAATATCCCTGTATATAAATGTATCTCCTTGTGCCAGAGTGTGTGCATGGGCGACTGACTTAGATACTCTTCTGCCAGTATAGAATGAATGTTGGATGTTTAATGAAGCCACTGCAGCAATTATAGTAAATCCTATCACTTTATATATCACTTTGTAAATGTTAAATTAGTCAATAATTAAGTGCTGCTAAATCCTTTAGGTATTGATTACTGACCAAGTCTGAGACTAAGACTGGACCTAGATGCACCTCAGCTCCATGAGGAGTTTAGAAAGTTAGGGGCTCTAGTCTGAATCTCATGACTCAACAGGAGGGTCTCCCTGACCCTTTTGTGCCTTCAGCCTCTGTGTAAATCATTCTAAATTAATTCTAACTCAGTTCTTCCTTTCTTAAACAATGAGGGTTTTTTCCTTTTTTTTTTTCCCGATCCTCCTCCCCATCAAACTGCTGAGGTTGGGGGCAGCAGGAAACAGGAGAGTTGGCTGCATGGTGATTAGTTGAAAGCTCAGGTTAAATCCAGGTGATGCCTGCTTTTTGTTACTACCTTTGAAGGTGATTCTTTAAGCAACCTAAACTCATTTGTGACAAATTGGCATATTTGACTGGATGTCAAATAGAAGGGCAGATTACTTAAGAAAGCATGGAATAAGTCCAAGTTCCAAATTCTCAGAAGAACAGGGTTAACTGGCATGACTGTACAGCTGTGAAAAGACAGCTAAAGGTGGCTGGGGCCAGATAAAGGATGGAAAAGGAATTATTTGAAAAATGCTAGGAACCTGGTTAGAAGATGTTTATCAAGATAGCAAGAATGACAATAAAAAGGTACTATAAAGGAAGAAATAAAACTCCTAAAGGCAACTGAATTAATACTGTCTTTGAAAATGGAGAAGCTGCAAAATCAGTTAAAGGAAGAAAATGAGAAAAAAAAAGTTGAAGGAAAATATCAGATTTATGTTTATGTGGGCTTTCCATCCTCCCGACATTGTATAGATTAGGAAATTAATTGTATCCCCTGAAGAATGGGATGGGAACATATGGGATGGCCCTGATGACAGCAAACTGAGGAAAGCTGATTCTTTGTTTCCCTCAGATTCCTCTGAATATGAACTCAGACCTATCACTAAAGCAAAATACATTCCTATTCCTGTTGGCCCTCAACAACGGACAAAAATCCACACAGATACAGGAGCACAAATTTCAGTATTAATGCAACAGGATTCTGAGAAGCTGGGTGTACAAATTGGACAGCACAGAGTTAAAACCACTGCAGTGAACGGAGCAAGTGTTATTTGCCAAACCACAAAAGTTAATTTATGTCTCTGGGTGAGAAGCAAAGGTTGCCTACTTGCTCTGCAGTGGAAGATCACAATGGAACTACTTTGGGTTTCAATATTTTGAATATCCAAGCCTGGCGCCCAATGGTTGGCAGTGTGTGATGCTTTGGTTCAAATCTTGCCCCTAAAGCTGACAGAAACCAGGGGGTACAGAGCATTTACTTCGTGCAGTCCCTGTACTCCTGATCCAAAGGCTACCAAGGTACTGCAACGCCCAACTCCTGCTGCAGCACAAAATGGAAATAATTCTGGGGTAGCAGCAGACTCAGAAAAATGGCACATTATTTCCAGAACCCACTGTACAATTCACCCACTTGGCCAGTCTGAAAAACGGGTGGAAGGTGGCATCTAGCAATTGATTATCAGCTCTTCAATGCCAACACGGCCCCACTGAGACCTGCAGTACCCAATATTGCAACTTCAACAGCTACAAGGAGCGACACCCCAGGTGTGACAGATGTGTCCTTTATGGTCAGCCCCCTTGCAGGAGGATAAAAAGAAGTTTTCTTTTACATGGAAAAGTTCACAACACACCTTGAACAGACTTCCATAGGAGTGTAAACATTCACCCACAACTGCTCATCCCATGTTTGCTGAACTTTCACAGACAGTCTCACTCACTCAGAATGGGAAACTGTACAGATCTATAGGTGATATTCTAATCAGGGAAAATTCCCTTGAAAAGCTGGGGCAAATGGCAGCAGCAGAGCAGCAAGCACCACGCAAAGCAGAAGTTGAGATGCACCTGAAAAATCTCAGGGACCAATAGATAATTAAAGTTTTTGAGCACCTGGTAGACAGGGGGTAGTATGGTGATTCTTCCATATATCTGAAGAAAAACAGAACATTTGCAAATGCCCCATTCTAAAAAAAGAGTAACAGCAGCCTACGGATACTTTAAGTACTGGAGGAAACATTTACCTAGATTTCCTATTATTTCTCACCCACTGTACTCACTTTTAGGAAAGGAAAATCACTTGTAAATGTTAAATTAGTCATTCATTGTGCTGCTAAATCATTTAGATATAAACCGCTGATCAAGCTGGAGACCAAGACTGGACTTAGCTGCACCTAAGCTCCATCAGGATTTTGAAAAGCAAGGGGATCCACTCTGAAGTTGTGACTCAACCACAGTCAACCCTTATCCTTTTGAGTCTTTAGTCTCTGTGTAAATCATTCTAAATTAATTCTAGCTGGAGTTTCCTTGGGATGTTTCATCCATGCAGTAAGCAACAGAGAGAACCTTGATATCCAAGTTTGTTAAGCTGCTCTTTTACAAATTTGTGTGACTCCTACTTTTGCTAATACTTTAACAGTGATTATTTAAGTGACCTAAACCACTCATTCACACCAACACCGACTGAGAAACTTCGGGGTTTTCTTTAGAAATGTTTGTTAGTGGAAAACACATTTATGCGAGAAAGGTCATGACGAGATTCCACACTGCCACTTCTAAATCCAAATTAATGTTCTGAAGCTCCAAAATGGCACCGTGAAAGATGAACAAAACCAACCGGACAATTCAAACGCACATCAGGCTAGAAGTTCAACAATTAGATCTCCTATTCTTTTATAATTCGTGTGACCATTGCTGATATGATATGCAAAAGCCAGAATACAGACAGAGAGATACCTACACAACTCTGCAGCCTTCAGACTATGCAAATGCACTGACCGTGCTCCTTGCATATTTGCACTATTAATTGCCACTGGCAATCAGCAGACTCTTGTTTCCTCACAGCTGTGCACACCCCGCACGGGAAACAGGCACCAGTTGCAGACTGTGGCTCCATTAGCAAACAAGCTACTGGGTCACTAAACAGCTCTAAGCACAACCTAAGTAAAAAAACATCAGTACGTGTTCAGGTACAGTATTTTTTAATATTGTCAAACAGCACCTGTGGGCAGTCGACAAAAGTTTCTGTTCCAACAGATACCTGTTTCATCAGGCATGAAGCTTTGTGGCCTGAAAACTCCAGCTCATTAGGTAAGGAGTAAAAGGCAAACCCTCAAGGATCGGATTTCACTCGTGTTGGATCGTACCCGGTCCTATCAATAGCTTTTTGCAGCATAGGGGTTTTAAAGCCCGCTGAAGCAAACACAGCGCAGTGGAAGAGCTATTCCTAGGACCGGGAATGACGTGACACGAGCGGGATCGGTGGGAATTTCTTCCCCGCGTGCCTCGGTGGGAGCGGGAGGGCAGCGGTGGCGCAGGAGGCGCTCGGAAGCAGGAGCTGGGTCCCGCACCAGCCGCTCCGCACCCGCGCTCGGTACCTCGGGTTCGGGCGGCGGAGCCTGCGCTGCTCTCCGCCGCAGCACGGTACGAGACGCTCCCTCCCTCCCGACGAACCCCGCAGGCACTCCGGCGCTGCTCCCGCAGCCCCGGCCACAGCATCCCCCCGGCCCTCCCCTCTCCTACCGCCCCCGTCGCCTGCCCCCTGCCCCGACCTCTCCTCGCCTAGCGAGAGAGGGTGGAAGAGCCCAGCCCGCCCGGATCCGCCGCCGCCCGCCCCGCTCCTACCTGCCGGGTGGCTGCCGGGGCAGCTCAGCAGCAGCCAGAGGTGCAGCGCGACCCCGACCACACAGGGGCACAGAAGCACCAGCCAGTTTCGCATTGGCCGCCGCAGCCGCCGGCCCCTTCCCCTTCGCGCCGGCCTCTCCCAGCGGCGCCGGCGCGGCGGCCCGGCTTGGCCGCCCGCGGCTCCTCGCCTCTCGGCCGGGCCGGGC